>PVKZ01007202.1:0-25590 GCA_004027375.1 Macroglossus sobrinus | reverse complement strand
TGATCTCGCTCAGGTTTACCTCCGGGAGGCCCCGTGGCCATCCGCACAGGCGGAAATCAGGACGATAAGTGCTTACAAGACGCCCCGGGACAAAGTGCAGTGCATCCTGAGAATGTGCTCCACCATCATGAACCTGCTGAGCCTGGCCAATGAGGACTCCGTCCCAGGAGCAGACGACTTTGTCCCCGTTTTGGTATTTGTGTTGATAAAGGTGGGCGCCTCAGTGCTATTAGCAAAGAGAGTTTATTAGCGTCCTGAGCAGGGTGGCACAGGGCTTCCCGGGATGTTAGTGACCTTGGCTCTTTGTTATCCAGAGAGAAACTGTCTGATGTCTTGTGTTGTTCTGTCCAGAAGGTAGGGTTTTCAAAAGAAAAGGTGGGAGGGCCAGTTTCCTAGAGGGACATTGTTAGCTTACAAAACAGTGTCTGGAGTTCTTGCTCAGGGCTAAGTGTATAATCAAATGAATAAAGCACTGTGCTGTTACCATTGAGTTCTTCATAGTACTTGTCACATAAACTACTAAGTTTATGCTCTAGCCTCTTATTTTATAATTATACCCTATTATTTTAAAAATCAGACATCTCTTGTCCTTTTTTGACTTTTAGATTAAAATTTTATCATTTTAACTGTTAATTTTGAGTATTTTTGGGGGGACCATGTGGTTTGGGTGCACAAAGCCACCAAGTAACTGCATAAGTTCCAGTCAGCTCAGCCCACCTGTTAATGTCTAAAGTATATTTGACACATACTTCACTAATTCTTGATGTTTGATGAGTAGTTCTGAACTCTCAGTCAGAAACCCGTAGGGTCAGTGTGTGATCAGCCTTCATAACGCCTGCTGTTGGCCCCTGCTCTTCTCTCTCCCACACGTGATGTATCTAGTCTTTACCTAGAGCCAGTTTAAGCTACAGGCCTTGGCTTGGCTGCCTCTACCCACTTAACACACCTGTGTCCTTTCTTTTTACGTGAAGAAGGTGAAAAAGCAATGTTTTGTGCTCCTCTTGCAATAGAGGGCGTGTTATCTTTTTTAGTTTTTACTCTCTCAGCTGATCCTGCCTGCACTTCACAGCCAGATATAACTCGATTTGCCTGTGGCATTTATTTTCTTATCTAACATTCTAGAGTCTGGGCTGTTGAGGAAGTCCACTGGGATTAATTAGTTCAGCATCCTTAAGGACCAGTGGGGTTAAATGACTTGCAAGACAGAGAGCTCTGGGTAGTTCAGCCAGGACTGGAACCTGACTTGCCTTTCCAGTATACTGTTGCTACTCAGCGTGGCTCGTGTTTACACTCTAGTTCCAAAAAGGGATTTGGGGATTATTTTCAAAAGGACTGGTATCCCTTGCACAGAAGGACTTTTGAAGATGTTAACTTAAATGATTTTTGCAAAGCTATACATCTGAATAATTGACTCCTTTTTCTTTTTCTTTTTTTCCGTTCTCTAGGCAAATCCACCCTGTTTGCTGTCCACTGTTCAGTATATCAGTAGCTTTTACGCCAGCTGTCTGTCTGGAGAGGAGTCCTATTGGTGGATGCAGTTCACAGCGGCAGTGGAATTCATTAAAACTATCGACGACCGAAAGTGACCAAGACCAAGAACACCGAGGCGGCAGACTGTTAGGCGGGCAAACAGACCTCTCAGAAATGTACCAGCTGCTTTGAAGGCTGACGATTGTTTTTGTATAATATTGTACAGCGTTCAGACATTTTAAAACAGATCTTTACTAAACAGATTAATGAGCTAACAAGCAGGTTCTCTTTTCTTTGGGCTCTTTTCCTTTCCGAGTTGCATCTTCTGTTCTTCTCTTGGCCCCTAGTAGAGAATAGTACTGCAAAAAGGGACCACATTTTTCAGGTATTTTGAAATATTACAAAACAGAGCAAAATCTAGAAAATGCCTAGATCTCCATTCATTGATAACCATTCTTTCCTTTTATTTTAAAAAAGAACAGTACACCTCTTTTAAGATGCCGCCTCATCCTGTAGGCATCCCACGGAAGGAAACTACGAGCTGCACTGAGGATTGTAATGGTGGTGACGTTAGTGGCATTAATTATAAATACACTCACCTAGGTCGAAAAGCTAAGAAGGAAATGTAAATATAATATATATTTATATTTGATGTAATATGAACATCTTCAGATTCTAATAAACAAGGAATATTGCTGATAGTAGATTGTGATGTACCCTCTTGTGAAATCGTTTCCTTGACAAGATTTAAGCTGAGCTTAAAAGCAAAAAAAAAAAGACAAATATTTATTGAGGTATAATAGTTTATTGAACTTTCTAGGTGTGGAGTTTGATACCCAGGGCTGCCTTTGGTGAGGGGTGGAAAAGTCACCGAGTTAGGTCCCTCAGACATCTCGCCGTGGACATCTTGGAGCCTGCAGTAGGAGAGGACTCTGATTGCCATACGGTACATACAAAGGAACGGTAGATCCCTAATACTTCACTGTGGTACTTCTCTCCCAAAATACGAAAGATCGTGCAGAAACCCCGAACAGAACTCCTTGCAACCCTTTAATTGTAATATATTTTTGATGATGATTCACATTGAATGCACAGACTAGGAATTCAGTGAATGTCATTTTTTAAAAAACTAATTTGTATTGTCTGCTCGTGATACAGGTTTTATTAGTGATGAACTATTTTAACCATACTATTCTTATAGGACAAAAAAAATATTTTGGCAGGTTTCTGTGCCTTTCTTTCCCTCTTCTGAAAAAAAAGTATGTGTTTGAGTATTTTGGTTTGATTGTATGTTGATAACCAGGATGGGTTTTGGTGTCTGAGAGATTGGCCAAGGAGGCTCCCCAGAGCTTCAGGCACACGTCTTGTACGAGGTCACCGCTCACCGGTCTCACTTTGTATATTTCCGAATCATGTTTAGCTTCTGTAGCCAACCCAGTCCCGTACCTTGGGTCCCCTGTTGATGACAGCATCCCCGGGTATTTTTAAGGGAACTGTGACAACCCTGAGCAGATGAGTGCAGAGATTGTCATCCTCTCGCCAAGATCTCTGTGTCTCACTGAGCCTAAAGAAGCTGGGTTTTCTTTATCCCTCCACCTCTTCTCATCTCTTTATTTTAAAATACCGAAATAATTTGCACAGGAGTGTGGAATGTGGTTTCTGCCTCTTAGGGAGAGGTCCTAATTAAACTGGTACTATAAAACGTCCTTTTGCATGTTACGTCAGGAAATCCGTGTACAGAGTCATGAGCCTCATGGGTTGTAACTGTCGACCGTGCCTAGGTATTAGAAGTCAAATCCCATCATAAAGACAGACAAACCATCTAACTCAATTCCTAAGACCTCGAGGGCGTCCATTTACTTCAGCATTTGAGTCAATAAATATTAAGTCAATAGAAGACGTGGAATAGTTGAAATTCATTGTTACGGATTTAACTTGAAGTCAATGAGAGATTTTTCCCCCTTCACAGTGGTTGCTAGATCCGTGCCATGTTATCATCCAGGAATGACTGAAGATGCGGACACTTACGGGGCTCTTTTCCTGTGGAGGGGAAGGTGCAGAGTTCGGGGTATAGGGCCACACTGGAGGCAGGATGTGGGGCTCTGCAAGGCCTGAGCCAGTGATGAGTGTGGAACCCCAGAGACTGGCAGAGGCAGCGCTCAGGTCTTGACCCCCGTGCTGGCCCAGCTGTGTAAGGGACGGCAAAGTGTCCCTCTGTCAGGAGCGAGGACTACTTCAGCGTTAACCATCACTGGTCTGATTTCATGACCGGGCTTATGAGCACTAACTTCTGAATGGAAGAGTTGGCGGCTCTCTGCATGGCGGGGGTGGGGTGCGAGGTGGGGAGTCATTTGCTTTGTTCCACAAAAGAGGAGTAGTTGTTCTTCGAATAGTTTCTTGCTATACTTCCTCCTAGTACCTGTTTTCCATGAAAGGTTAGTACAAAAGTACAAAACCACCCGTAGGAAACATTCAGTAGATTATTACCTGGAACTTATAAAGATAACGAACGTTAAATGGGGAGATGGTGGCTCAGTTCACTCAAGTCTTGTAGAATTAAATGAACCTTACAATTCGTATTTCGTGTTAATATTCTGCTTCTGGAGAAAGTTAAGTAATGGAAATACAGTCTGAAGATGGTCTTTCCTTGTCAAATCATTTTTTTAAAACCTGGTAAACATTTCGTTTTCTCCACTTTAGGTCAAATCTCAGTCGGAGCTACTGCTTTCGTCCGCTTTTTCTTTTTTAAAATAAACCTCATGGAAACCTTTTTTTTACACAGATATTATTAAAACGCTAGAAGGAGGCTTTGTGAGGGATCAACAAAATAGGTGTGACGCCTGGGTTTTCTTGTCCTCGTGTCCCGGGAGCCCCTGCTGAACGTGGACTTCGATATGCAGGTTCCTGAAGCATAAGGAACAGGACAGAACCGGGCCCACACGGCACCGGGCCGTGTTCTCGCGGTCAGAAGCTGCAGCTGAGTGTGCATGCCGATTGGCCCCGTTTACCGCCTGCCCTGGGCATTACAGTTAGGGCCAAGAAAAGGCCAAGGAGGTGTCTTAGATGAGTGAGGTTTAAAACGTTCTTTTCTCTGATGTGATTGAGAATCAAAAGGGAAAGCAGGACCAAGCTCTTAGTGGGTCACATGGAAGCGAGACAAATGTGGAGTTAGCGTCTTCCGTTTCTGTGTCCTAGACTGTCTCTCCCTGCTTCTCATTATTGCTTTATTTTTTCAAGGACAAATCTATATTTGCCTTTTAAAGTTCTTTTAAGTCTAGTGAATTTATTCTGTATGCAGTTGCCATAATTTAGGGATGGGGGAGTCCTCCTGAGGCTCAGTTTTTAGTAAGTCAATTAACAGTGATGAGATGGTTGAGGTATTTTGAATGCCAAAAGGCTTGAGAACTTTGCCAGATTAATTATTACTTAATAGTGTACAGCCATGCCACCCTGAACAAGCCCGATCCCCTCTGATCTCGGAAGCTAAGCAGGGTCGGGCCTGGTTAGTACTTGGACGGGAGACCACCTAGGAAGACCAGGTGCTGTAGGTGTAAAAAAATAAAAATAAGGGATTGTAAGCTGACAAGTTTCTTGCAATCTGTGAGGTCAACTAAGGGTTACCTCGCCTAAATGTGTGTGTGTATACACACACACACACACACACATATATTATTTATATATATATATACATATACATATAATTAATATATTTTAGAATGTGGGTTACCCCAGAGGTAGGGTGACCAGGAATAGCTTTATTACTCTTGAGAACACTTGGACGAAGAAAGATACAGTTTGCCTCAGTGTCAAGGTTGGTGTGTTTGAGCTGTGGAGTCACCGTGGAGCTGCTGGGTCCCTCAGCCTGCCCTCGGCGAAGGTTAAGTTCACGAGAGAGGAAGTCCTCTCAACTTAGTTAACGGCAAGCAGTGTGGACACAGGCCACACGCCTTAAGAATCCACCTCTGCTGAGTTGCTAGTCTCGTCTACCGCATTCTTGTGCTTCACCTGTATTAAAAGCCCGTACTGCCTGCTCCTGAAATGGATAAAACCTGTAAGCCTCGTTAACGAGCTTGCACAATCTTGTATTTGAACAGGAAAGCCATCTTGTCTCCTACTGTGATTACTATGATCTATAAAACTGATTAAAAGGGGAGAGTAGTTGAATTCACCGGGTTTTATGTTTCCATCATCTATTTTGTACTCAGAAGCATTTCTGAAAATTTCTTCGACTTCTCGAATATTACTAAGGTTCTCCATGAATTCACACTTGGCTTTTTCATCCAAACATCTAAGGATATTTGTTAATGTGTACCAGAAGGAAGTAGAATGACCCAGCAGTTGCCAAGGAGATGGTGAACGTTTACTGTTTTAACGCTGTCCCTGGCCAACCCGTGTGTGTGTGGTAGATACTCCTCAGCCTTGGTTCTGACAGCAAAGCTGCTAATCACGGTCCTCACTGAGGCCTTTATTCATCTCTTCAGCTGAGGGGAGCTACTATTAGACAAAAATCCCTTGTCACAGAGGCAAGCTCACTCTTCGCTTCCCTCGCTGGTGGAAAGGTGCCTTCCTGATATTGATTGCACTTTACATTTCAAAGGAAACATTTAGAAATTCAATTAGGGCTTGGTTTTCATCCAGTCTGTTCGGTATGAAAATTAATGCTAATGACTTGCCTAAAACTAAAAATAGAAATTCAACTTTTCTTGCCAACTGGGAATTACCTGTCTCTTGGACTCCTGTTTATATTTGTACCCACTCAACCCGCCCAAGTAAGAGGCTCTGAAGCTTTTCCCGAAGGATGCCGAGCCGGTGACAGTGTTTGTAGTTAGACCTCCCTGCGGCGCTGCCTGTTAAATGTGTCGTGATCCTCAAAAGTGACGTAGGTCAGAAGCTCCTCTTGCCTGTAAATGTGTCCTCTACCTGGAGATATAAGTATTCTTCGAAGAGCTCCCTCTGCAGTCATTCATTTTATCCCAGAAGAATCCGGTTCCATCTTCTTAGGGTACCAAATTGCAGCGCACAGACTATTTTAAAAATGGATCAGAGTAGTTGGAAAAATCTCTGGTTATGGGGATCTGGATGGAAAACATTGTCCACGTTTTGTGCTAAAATGGAAATAGCTTTTAGCGCCAAGTTAACAGAACCTGCTGTAGACGTGAGCGTGAGCACCACGGTGAGCTCACTTCTGCGAACTAGGAATTCAACCTATCGCTGGCCAGAACCATTGCATTTTATGCTCCCATGAAGAGCATCCACGTTTTCTGCTTTCTTCAGCCTTCTTCCTTGTGGTTTTTTGACAGAACTTTTGTAGCCAGAGCTGTTGATTCAGATACATAGCTGCTGAGGTTTGGATCAGTAATTCCTGGTGAATTCAGTCAAGGAACTGATCTGACTCACTGTGACTAAAATGAATTATAATCTCTGGGTGTGGGGCCCCAAACAGGTCCATTTTTAAGTGCCCTGGGGTGTTCTACAAACCTTTGTTTTCCAAACTACCTTATTGAGAACCATCTGGTCGTCTTGTTGGGAAATCAGAATCCGTATGGGATGGAACCAGGAATCTTCAAACAGGTCCTCCGGGTGACTTAGTCTCACGGAAGTTTGTGAAGCACCATGAGGGTTACTGGTGGCCCCTCTGCACTGTCCACCTGCGGATGGTCACAAATTGCAGACTCGCGGTCCCACCCCGTACCCATCGAACCAGAGTTTCTGGGGAAAAGCCAGGTCCTCTGCACTCCTAGCAAGCTGCCCATCTGACACTGATGCTAAAGTGCGTTGTCTACCTCAGCAGGTGTTCCATTCTTAAACGTGTGGCTCCATATCCCACAAGGGTGACAGGAGAGAACGAGGAGGGTCCTTCTGAAGGATAAGAACTCTTGCCTGACAGCCAGTCCAATTTATCCTCTCAAGATAGCTCTTTTCGTTTGCTTAAATCTGCGTTTTCTTTATTCATAATCTGTTGGGTTATGTAAAAGCTGTCTCTCTCCCAAACCTCAAATCGTTAAATAAACATCTCTGGAGGATTGCTGTGCTCAGATTTCTGTGTGGAAATTTTTTTTTGTATGTGTGATCTTCTCTTTTTAAGCTTTAAAATGGCTTTTGTTCCTGTTGTGTTTTGTTTCCATTCGTAACCCGTGTCCCACATAAAATCAAAGTACTGGTCACTGCCTCCTATTTCTGGTCCCCTCAGTCAAGATACGGATTCCAACTCTTGGATTTATTTACCTCCCTTGCACCCACCTCACTTTCTAGATCACCTGTTTTCCTGCTCTTGTGGCTGTGATAGTGACAGGTGGGGCTGTGCCTGCTACAGCTTTGGGGTTGCAAGTGGAGAGTGAGCCAGACTGGTGGAGAGGGAGGCAGGAGAAGGTGAGTTTGGAGAAGGTGACAGATGACAGGAAAGGAAGGCGGTAAGGGCGTCCTGCATCCTACGAGCACAGTGTCATCACTGATGCCCACCAGCACCTCCCGTACAGCGAATCTGGGCCTCGGTATTGAGCCCGAAGAGGTTTTTTCCTCCTCCTGGGTCACTCGTGCCACTTACTGAAAACCACGGGTTTGTAGTGCCAGGTCTGGAAGCCCAAAGATGTTCTTTCTAATCTTAGCTCTGCCACTAACCAGGCCTCAGGCAGAGTGACCCCTTTCAGTCTCTGGCTTTGTCATATGTATGATATATGTGTGTGTGTGTGTGTGTGTGTGTCTATATATCATATATATGCATGTTATATACATATCATCTTGACATATGTGTCTCGTGCTAGCATTGAACTATTGAAGGATGTAGCAAAAAGTGTAGTGACACTGGATGTTGCCAGAAACACTGTGGGTGTTTGGAAGCCCTGACAGAAGAGGCTGCCCACTGAGCTGACTCAGGGGAACTTGAGATTCTGCCCCGTGAACCAAGCTGCTGTCTAACCTGGTTTAATGAACTTGAACCAGGACAAATATATATATAATATTTATATATATTTATATATATTATATATTATATTTAATATATTTAACATATTTAATTTTATATATTTACTATATATTTAATATATTTAATTTTATATATTTATATATTATATATTTAGTATATAATATTTAATATATATTCATTATATATATTAAATGTATATTTAGTATACATATACATATGTATTATATAAATTATATATCAATATATATTTTATATATTAGATATAACATATAAGCATAATATGTAAGTATTATATATCATATATAATACATATATACATATATATGTATGTATATACATGTATATACATATATGTATATATATTTTATATATATACATACATATATATATTTATATATTTTTTGTTATATATATTTTATATATACATACATTTATATTTATATATATTATATATACATACATATGTATATACAATATATATTTTATATATTTATATATTATATATTATATACATACATTATATATTTATTTATATATTTATATATTTTTTATATGATATATACATACATATCTATATACATATATATATATGTATGTATGTATGTGTGTGTATATATATTTATATATAATGCTTGACAGCACAGGCCGGGAGATCCTGGAGCGGCGACCCTCCAGCACAGGCCAGCAGCGCCATCACCGAAAGGGGCAGCTCCGGCTGTGCCTCGTGACATTCCAGGACAATGTGGGAGCATAGACATCACTCGACCCATTTTTGACAAACAGGTTCCCTTGCGCATTGGAGTTCTGTTCCGCTGTGGTGATGAATAATAGCTACGGTGAGACAGTTCTGTAAACTTCCTCGGCCTTTCTGGACTTGGATGCCTGCAGTCCTCAAGCGCCCCAGCCCAGCCGACCTCTCTTTGGGAGGCTTTGTCCCTGCCCCCAATCCCGGGATCACCCAAACCCCCCGGGGAGAGTCTCCTGATTATCTCTCGCTGGTGCCTCCACTACCATAGCCGGGTTTTCCCACCATTTCATGATCATTTTCATGTCCCTCTCTCACCCTGTCTCCTAGGTGCTGGGAGAATTAATCGAATCTGATCAAATTTCTCTTCTGCCTAAACCTTTTCTGTTTCCGAGCTGTTTCCAGCCTTTCACCTTTGTCCCTTCTCCTTCCCCTCTGGTTCTCTCTCCTTTAGCCCAGAGTAAATCAGGCCTTGCGCCCTCCAAGCCTTTTTTGCCCCGCTGACCCCTCTGGTTTGGACGCCGCCCCCTGGCCCCGGAGGGCTCCCCAGACGCTCCATCCTCCCTCTGTCTCCCATGAGGCACACCGGTCGACAAAGTCCTCACCTCCCTGGGGCCTGTGCGCTACTCGGGGACTGTCCGGCCCCAGATGGCAGGTGTCCCTGAACGTTGGCAGATGGGGGTGGGCGAGGGGACAGGCAATAGCCTCCGCTGCAGGGATTTCACTGTCTTTTCCTCCCAAATTCGACCCCTGCGGGGACAGGGGCTCTGCATCCCCCACCTTCACGTGGTCCCGGCCTTGCAGCTCTGTACATCCTCTGGGAAGAAAGACGCCGCGGCCTGCACGCCCTCGAGCGCACGGGGTAGAGTTGGTGGCGGAGGCTGTGCGGCCCCCTCCTGCGCCCCCCTCCTCAGGCGCCACCCCCTTGCCCTGGACCCTGCACTCCGGGGTGAAAAAGTTTGGTCACTGAGGTCGCCTCTCCCCAGCCCCAAGCTGTCGGAGGTACGGATAAGGAGCCTGGCACCCGCACAGCAGCCCAGTCCCGGTATGCGAGGAGCGCTGGGTGCGCACTCTGGCCTCCAGGGGTCCGGCCCGGATCTGTGGGTTCTGGAAGGTCAGGCTGGGGTCCAGGACGCCCGGTTCTCTGGCTCCAACTGCTCCTCAAGTCTGGAGACCTGAGGACACTCTGGCTGGGCTTCGATGGCTCCTGCTGTGCCCAGCTCAAGGCCAGGAGCGGGGTCCCCTGACTCCGTCAGTCTGCGCCCCACCTTCTGGTCCGTGGAGAGCCCCAGACTGCCCGCAGGTGGGTGGCAGACCAGGGCCAGGGGCAGGTCCTTACTCCCTCTCTTCGCTGGTCCAGATCCAGATGCCAAGTGGCCGCCACTCAGAGAATCGGTAAGGACCCTGCTGGGCCATCTGGGGCCGCCCCAGGGGCAGAAGATATGCCAGTGTCGCCTCTCAGGCTTCTGTTCTCCACCCCATCAGGCACCCTACCACTGCCTGCCCCCGCTGCCGGCCAGATCACCCCCAAGTGTGGTTGTCGGCATGTCCCCCTACTCACACCCCCTGGGTCTTCCTTCCGCAGGCGTGGTTTAATACTCTGTGAAGTCAAGATTATTACCCCTATTCATCTATTAATTTAGGTGAGGTCTCCACCCGGTGTCATCTGGGGACAACGGTGCCATGTTCTGCAGGAAATTCTGGAATTCGAACCAGCTGCAGCATGGCTGCCTTTGGGGACTCTTCCCCTGAGACACCCCATAGGTGAGGGCAGGGGGAGGGGGCGGTGGCTGGAATTGGCTGTTGCATGGGTTGAGGTGTGGGCCGGCCAGTTTCCCTGAAGGCCCCTGCTTTGCTGTTCCTTGGGTGACATCTTGTGGCTAAGACAGGTACAAACATTGGCTGAAAAGGCTGCCAGTGAGGGCCTCTCTGGAGGGGCCGGCAGGATGCTGGGGGCGGGGTGGGGCCTCCTGGACACAGAAGCGCCGACCAGCCTCTCTTAATCCCGCCTTTCCCTGAACTCTTTGCTTGGACAGCTCCTGATGGACCCGTGCACGTCCCCAGCACCAGACACACAAGCACACCCGGCTCCTCTGACATGCCCCACGCTGTGGCAGATACTAACCACTCTTCTCTCCATATAAAGCTTTTCTACAGCAATTTGATGACAAAGTGATTATTCCTCTTTACAGATGGACAGCGGCCCCGAGTCACATAGCCAGTGAGTAACCGAGCCAGGGCTTGAACCCAGCTCCGACAGGCTCGGAGGCTAGGAAACCCTCCCCAATACAGTGCCGAGAACTGTGGGAACCCTCGCACCCCATTCCCCAGGGAGGTGCAACCAAGGGCAAAAGTGTTGTTAGTCACAATGACGCCTTGAGTTCTGGGACCATTTCCACGTGTCAGGCACAGCGCTGAGGGCTCCACATATACTCTCTTGCGGGATCTTCACCTATGAGCTGGGAAGCGGGATGAACCCCGTTTTACAGATGAGGAACCTGATAAGGCTCAGAGAGGGGAAGTCGCTTACCCAAAGCCACACAGGAAATGCATGGCAGAGCCAGGATCTGACCCCTGTCTGGAGGACCCCTGTAGTCTTTTAAGCTGTGATGGGATCCTGTCTGCCCCTCTGCAAAATGTCAGCCCCTCAGGATTGTGGGGGATCATGGGAGTGTGGGTGGAAGAGCTTTGCAAACTGTAGACGACGGTGCCATGGTGTCTCAGTACCATCCTGACCCTGGTGTGCACACTACCCCTTGTGCACATGGACCCTGCAAAAGTAGGGCTGGATACCCACGGGCTCCCCAGTGCCCAGCACAGAGCCTGATATCCAGTGGGCATCAGCAGATCAGACTGCATTTGGAGCAGGGAAAGTCCAGTTCGCCACGTCCCCCCACATAACCCGGTTCCACTTCCTAGTGCCAAGGTTATCGCAAGGCTCGACGGACAGACTCCACCTCCCGAGCCGCCTCGTTCGGAAGAAGAAATGACCTTCTCTTCCTCCTTTGCGTAACAGGCTGGCACCTGGACTCCCATGGGGGGCCCGGGGTGGGGGGAGAGGGCCTGCTGCTGGAGACGCCTTGCAGACCCCGTGGGAAAGCAGCAGGGCAGGTGGACTCTAAACGCGGCTGTGGACACAGAGGAACAGATGAGAGAGCCTGCAGGTGACCGGGTGGAGCGGCCCACCGGGGCAGCCGCCTCCTCTCCGTGCACAGATTGAGCCCATGATGAAGATGAATGGAAACCCCTTTGCTGGAAAACGTGGAGGCCATCAAGCCGGCTACCTGTGCCGAAGGGCCCTCCCACCAGCTCCGGGCAGGGAGATGTTAGGATTCGGAATTCAGCGGCAGCCACGTGGTTAGCGCGGAAACCAGGCAAAACGCGTGATAAGCGGCCCCAATTACAGGATAAATGATACAGGACGCCCGTTCGCTTGGCAGGAGTTAGTGGACTCAAACGGCGGCTGCGGGCGGGTATCAGGCAGCCCCTGCAAACAGACGGCAGCTTGCAGCAAAGAAAGGCAGCCCGGATTAGTGGGGACCCCTGGCCCCAGCCGCAGGCCCCGCAGTGAGGTGGCAGTAATGACCAGAAAACTTCTCTGTGAGCAGCTGTGGGATTTTTTAAAGACTGCTTCAGAGGGAAGGTGGGAGGTGGTTTGGTGGGCTTTCTAGCGTTTGCTGATGAAAACAAACCTACCTCATACCTTCCAGATCCCGCACTGGGAGGCGGGACTGATGAGGACACTGTGTCTTCATCTTTCCACACCAAAAAAAATCCCAATTTTTCTCAATACGTCCGTCCACTGCAGAGCACTATGTGACGATCATTCGGTCGCAGGCACCGCGGACTGGGAAGAAAGAGCGAATTAATATTTTGTCGACAGGCTTGCAGGGGGCATGTTTAACTCGCTTCAGGTGCTCTAGAAGAACTTGCACAATGGATAAGCTAATTACAAATCATGCCTATTTATTCATTAAACAGGGCCTGGGGGAAATTCAAAGAGGCAACACTGTCTTAACTTCATTCAATTTGCAGTCTGTGATTAAACGGAACACAGCTGCAAGACGCCAGAAATATGATCTAATATCTGCCTTTTGCCTGGCCCGGGCTGACCTCTGCTCTGGGGGCCACTGCCACCCTCAAGCCGGGTCTCGCCATCCTTCTTCGTTCGAGGCCTTCGATGCTCATAGGCTACTTGTGACTTTGGGTTAAGTCCCTTCACCGGCCCATGTCTCAATTTCCTCATCTGGAAAGTGGGTTCATGCACCTCTGGCTATCGGGGTTGCTGAGAGGAATGACTGAGGAGTTAACTGGGACCTTCAGGACTGAAACTGGGACAGTTCCAGGCAAACTGGGACAGCTAGTCCGCTCTGCTTTGAGAGCCCCATAAAACTCTCTGAGTTCCATAAAGTAAGCTAAAAATAGAGCTAACTTTACCTGCAACCCTTGCAAACGCCTGGGACGCTCCAGGGTTATTTACAATCATCCATAATTTATAAGAACCAAACAGCTAACATTTGCTTAGCGTTTTCGAAATCACCAAGTGCTTTTAATTTGCAGGGTGCGTGTTGCAGGGTTTTCTTTCCATTTACTCAGCACCCCCTGACTGAGCTTTCCGAGCAGACGTGGGAAAACTGGAGTCTAGTGACTGTCTCAGCAGAACTCTTGTCCCTTGACCCCTGGGAGGCCATGAAGTCGGCTGCTCCTTGGATTCTGTGACCCTCAGCTCTGTGAACTGTTTCTGTCCCTCTCTCCTGCCTCTGCTAGAGGCTTCTACATCTAGAAAGGATACATTAATGTATCCCCAGCCAGGATACATTGAAATATTAATGTATCAGCTTGAACCCTATGAAATTACTCTTTTTCTTTTTTGTGAATTCCAAAGTTGAATATCAGCGATTTCATATGGTTCAAACTAATATGGTAGTAGTGAACTTCAGGCCGCGATACAACTTGGGACAACTGAATCTCTCTGAGCCTCCGTTTCTCATCTGAAAAAGGTGGATCATAATAGTTTCCACATCCAAGTGTTGCTGTTGGACTTATGTGAGACCATGTGTGGCACTAACGTAGCATCTTTGGTAGCGCCCACTGTGGTACATAGTAGGTGCTATCTGGATCAGAGCTTTTATGTTTGGCTTTCATCTGGGTATGTCCTTCATTGTTCTGCGTTGTCTGTGGTCAGCTACGCAGCGGGCGCCCGACAAATGTTGGATGAATGAAAGAGCGGAAGGAAATGCATTCATCTGCCTCCCGCTGGTGTTTCCCAAATGACCTTGAACTCCTACAGGCTGCTTCTCCCTCCACCAGCTCAGGGGCTCTTCCTTTGGAGGTCTCTTGGTAAAACACCCTGGTTCCCCCCCATGTCTCCCCGCGGGGGGCCTGATGGGTTTGGAGACATGTTTCCATCCCCCCTATGGTTTCTAAAACATACAAATCATTCTGGCTGCACTTCTGTGTTTCATTACTAGGAATGCACATTGGAAAACAACAGAGGGTGAGGTTTAAAAGCAACATGCAATTTTTATTACATATATCTCCAAATCTGCCATTAGGCCCGTCCCCGTGGTGTTATTGACCTTGATTCTTTCTCATTTGCATCCTGCATTTTTCATCCTTTGGAATATGGTGTTTTGGGACTTCTCCATCATTAAGTGGATTTACAGCAATTTCCCTGTGTGTTTTCTCCAAGGGATTCTGTTATGAGATGCACATTAAATCTCCATTAATACCTCATTATCCGACTGATAAGATTACCATGATAATGAGGCAGAAATTCTAATTGTTTCACTTCTTATTGTGCCTTCCATTTAATCCTTTACTCTACCTGGAAGTTGGTCATGAGCTGGTGAGCACCAGGCCTGACAACGGCTTCCCAAATGGGGGGCTGGAGGCTGGGATGATGGTGATCAATGGTGATTGGGGGGAAGGAAAGAAAGCGGAATCGTGGTTTACTGAATTTCCTGGGCGAAAAGTTTGGTGGTGGACAACCATCTGGAGTGGTCCTAGTTGGCTTCATAGAACGCCTCTGCTCCGGTCCAGTACACACTCACATGCACGCACATGGACACACACACATGCACACACATGTACACACTCATAACCATTCACACATGTGCACGCAAGCCATGCACACACGCAGGCCCTGCGCTCCAAGTTCAAGAGAGCCCAGCCTCCCGACCTCATGCTCTGTTTTCCTGTCTGTCTGAACCCCCTTCCAGACCATTCCCAGCTCTGGAGCTCTCCATGAACCCGCCTTCCAGACTGATGAGCTCAGCTGACAGGCAGTGGCACTGAGCCAGAAGACACTGGGGCCGCAGGGGAAGAAGGGAGAGAGACAGCGGGACCGGAGGCTTCTTCAAGAGAAAGCCTGCGAGGATCCTCTGTGAGGGGTGCCCCCACCTCTGTGAGGGCATCTCCAGGCCCCCCGGGGGTGCTTGCCTGCTTCAGGTCGGCTCCCTCCATCTGGAGAACTCCCTGTTCGTTACCACCTCTCCCTGCTCTGCCCCCCACCCCCATCACGTTCAGAAAGCACTGAGCTTTGCACATCACCCGGACATTCCCCAGAGTGAGTTGCTTGGACAGTAGACAAGACAGGCTCCCGCTGGCCTTTATCCTGCCTTTCCGCTTGGGGAGCAGGCTCCCCATCCCGCCGAGGCCCCACCCTGAGGCCAAAAGTGTTTCCAACGCCTCTGTGGGGATCTGAGGTAGCTGGAAGGGTCTTGGCCACCAATGGAAGAGGGTCTGTGGCTGGAGAAACAGCAGGTCAGTGGGTCCTCTGGCACGCTGAGACCAGGCCCGGCCGGGAAGGCAGGAAGCTGATCCGCTTAGCTGATGGGAACGGCAGCACACTGCTGGGCGGGGGAGCTCCGTGGTGCCCAGAGATTGTACTATGGTTGTAACAACGTGGTCTTGCTACAGTGACAGTCTTGCTACAGTTCCCTGAGGTTTAATGGCGAACCCCTGCTCATTTTCCAGTTGCCTTCTGTGTTATTTCCTAGGACTGATGTAACAACGTGCCACAAACTGGGGGGCTTACGAACAACAGAACTGTATCCCTGCATAGATTCAGAGGCTAGGAGTCTGAAATGAAGTGTCAGCAGGGTCACGCTTCCTCTGAGATTCTGGGAAGATCCTTCTTTGCCTCTGAGCTGCTACAGGTGGCTGTCAATCCCCGGCATTCCTTGGCTTGCAGCTGCCTCACTCCAATCTCTGCCTCTGTTGTCACACGTTCATCTCCTCTTTGGGTATCTTCCTCCTCCTCCTCTGCTAAAGGTGCCAGTCATATCAAATTAGAGCCCACCCAAACGGTGTCATCTTAATTTTATGACATCTGTAATTCTATGACATAGGTACTGGGGGTTAGGACTTCAACGCATCTTTTTAGGGGATTCAATTTAACTTGTAATACTTTCTGACATATAGCTATGTAATTAAAATACTAATGGTAACATTAGGCAAATACTAATATAATTGGCGGGATTTATGAATGCGTTCTCAGATGTGAGGTTTGGGCCACTGTAATGAGGTGTCTGGGGCTGGCCCAGATCAGATGGTCCTTGTTGTCCCGTTTTCCATGGCAGTTGGACATTGGCAGGGCTGGAAAGCCTTCTTGAGACCAGTCAGTTCAGCCTCTTCATCTTCTTTATTATATTTTAATTATTTTAATTCTCCCCCCAAATAATATAAGAACATAGTTTTTAAAAGTCAAATAGGACTAAAAATTAACAAAAGCCATCTGTCCTTGGATCCATCTCTACCTCCTTCCTGAGTCCCTTTCCCCAAAGGCAATTAGTTTAAACAATTTATGGTACTTCCTTCGTATTTGTCAATAATATCTTTATATCGCTATTTCCCAATTGATCAACTCCAGACATTGCCTGCTGGCTTCCTACAACAAAACAGAAATATTTAGTTGTCTTACTAGCCTGCCCTCAATTTTCCCTTTTCTATGCTGGCATTGTAGGTATAGAACAATGTCTGTTAAATCGGTATTTGGCATCTACATACATATCCCTCACATCGGAGCCACATAGGAAATTTTGATCACATTTCCTTTCTTGTATAACTTTTTGGATCCTCACGTTTTCACTTGAATCGTTTTCTGTGTCCCGATTGTTAATTCTCCTCCAACAGACCCATAGAACCCCTCTGAGGCCTATTTCCCATGCAGTCAAATAGCACCCCACTCACCACCCCCATCCCTCACCTTGGTGACTTTCTCCTGAAACCCTCTGTTCTTCTCCAGTCTGGGCTGATTGCTTCTGAGACCCTCTGCACAGCTGTCACTTCAAGATACCCCTCATTTCTGTCCTTTATTGGACCTCCTGTTCTTTGGAGCTGATGTCTTCCACTTTCTTGATATTCTGTGTACATATGCAATGGATAGTTTGGCTGGGTATGATATTCTAGGCAGGAAGTCATATTCCCAGATGATTTTGAAGGTTATACGCCATCGTCTTCCCCTTTCCACTATTGCTGTTGAGCCGATAAACAGTATGTACGCCTGGAAATGGGCACCGTTCTTCCTTCACTGGCCTTTCATCTGGGGAGGTGAGTCAGTCTAGCCAGGAGTTGAGCTGAGTTTGGGTTTAGTTGCTATGGTTATATCTGTGCTTCTTATTCATCTAGCATTGCCTTGCTCTACTAATAGTACTGAGCATCATTTCATGTGCTTATTTGCTATACATATATCTTCATTGATGAAGCGTCTATTCAGGTCTTTTGCCAATCTATCTAATTGGGTTGCTTTATATTCCTCCAGCATTTCCATGTGTTTAGGGATGAGCTTGACTTGCCAGAGGATTTTACTCAATGTCTGTTGCACCCTCAGCTTGCTAGGTAGATAACCTCTCTCCATCATCTCGCCCCTCCCCCAGGGGTAGACCTTGTTACTTGTTACTTGTTACTCAGTGTTTTTATGCCTGGTTGGGGGAGGGGCAGCCTCTGTTCTGGTTCAGTTTCAGTTCTAGGCGGGAGCTGGGTCCCAGTGGTCCTGCCCCTCCCCCAGTGGCAGGTGTGATCTGATGGCTAGGCCCAGGATGGAGTTCTACCCCTCCCCCAGAGTTGGAGGGTTTTTCTGTTTGATCCCCCAGCTGTATGGATCTTCATCTGCACCCTGGGGGCTTTCTCTCGCCCTGCTCTCAGAGGCTTAAGGCTCTTGTTCCATTGAGAAGACTGGAAAGGAGATACTCAGGGGGCTTCAAGCCTTTTCTACAGTGACTGCAGAAGGCCACTTGCCCTACCTTTCTTGTGAACACCCCGTGAGGTCCCTGGAGCAGAGCCTCTGAGCAGGTGGCCTTCCCCTTGTGTCTGCAGCTCCTGGGGATCTCAAACCTCACACTAGCTCACACTTCGCCTGTAGCAAGTTGCTCAAATTTTAAAATTCTTCTTAGCAGCTTGTCTGGGGTCTGAGGTGCTGAGTTCCTTAGAGGTTAGTGAGTTGCCCCATGACCTCAGCTCAGAAGAGTCAAGATTTTGCTAATGATCCACCATTGTTGTGGCTTGTGCTTTCACTTGGTGCCTTCTGTGCAATGTTCCACTAGGCCCTTAAGGGACCACACAGCGCAGGCCCTGCCCCCATGGGACACATGGCCCTTCTAGTGGAGCTCATTGGGGCCTGGGGCTGGTGTCTGGGGCAGCAGTGGTTGGACCTGGGCCTTCTTTTCCCTTCCATGTTGCTCACCAACCCATGCCTTCAGCCCCACAGAAGGGAGACTGGGCCCCATAGTCCCTTCTGTGGCTGAGTGTGAGGAGTGAGGGGTCAGGCTTGGTTTCCAGGCTCTGAATCCTGGCCCTGTCACTTGTCAGCTGGGCCACCATGGGCAGGTGAATTCCTTCCTCTGAGTCTCAGTTTCCTCATCTGTAAAATCAGAATAGTTTACCCTACCTTGTGAGTGATTGTGAGGATAAATAAAATGAAGAAATACGTGAGGTGCCCATGGTGCCAGGCCCCTGGCAAGGGCAGAGCTGAGTGGAGGGAGGCTGCTTTGCCCAGATGGAAGCTGCCATGTTGGCCTATCAGGCCCGCCATGCTCCACCCAGGTGTGGCTCCAAGGGGGCCACCTGGCCCTCTGCCTTCTGAAGGAACTGAGACCGGCCTGCTGTGAATTTAACCATGGAATCACCCGGGGGAAGATTTGGGGAGCAGCGCCCCATTAGCAAATCTGGGCCCTAAGCTGCTGTTATAGATTGAATATGTGCCCCCCCCACCATTCTTTACGTGTTGAAATCCTGACTCCCAGCACTCGGAGTGAGACTTGATTTGGAGACAGGGTCTTTACAGTGGTACTTTAACTTGAGTGCGTGTTTGGATGGAGGGGCGGAGAGGGATGGGCTGAGCACTGGGTTGGCTCAGAGAACGGTAAAGGCCTCAGGCGCTGTGGCTCCGACCACTCTTTCCAGGGGAAGCCTGATCTCGGGGGATCTCGATGACCTCAGGGTTGACAGGGGCGTCCTGGGGTGAGACACACCTGGGTGCCTGGGTCCCTGAGGCCCTCCCCCCACACTGCTCAGTAAGGCCTGGCTCACACCACTTAGGGCACAAACTCTTGTGCTTACCCCAGGGTCACAGTGGGACAGCACCTCACCCCAAGTTACAACCCTTGATCACCTCTGTAAAAAGCCCGTCTCCAAATATCGCAACCATGAGGGTGGGCCCTACTCCAGTAGGACTGGTGGTGGGTCCTTATAAAGAGGAGGAATTTGGACACAGAGGGTGCATAAAGAGAAAGCCACGTGAAGATGGGGGCAGAGGTGGGGTGATCTTTCTACAAGGCGAGGGATGCAAAGTTGTCTCTGGATCCCCAGAAGCTAGGAACAGCCCTCAGACGGAACCCATCCCGATCACACCTGTGAGGTGGTAAATGTCAGTTGTTTAAGGTGGCCAGCAGTCTCTAACATTTTTGGCACCAGGGACCGGTCCTCCTATGAGTCTCTGATGCCTGATGATCTGAGGTGGGGCTGAGGCGGTGATGCTAGCGCTGGGGAGCGGCTGCAGATACAGATGAAGCTTCACTCTCTCTCTGCTTCTCACCTCCTGCTGTGTAGCCCTGTTCCTAACAGGCCACGGATGTGTACTGGTCCACAGTCTGGGAGTTGGGGACCCCTGGTTTAAGCCACCCAGTTGGTGGCACTTTGTTGCAGCAGCCTTAGGAAATTAATTCATCCACTGAGCCACACTGCCTCCACAAGGCAGGGCTAGAAGGCCAAGTAGAACCCGGCTCCTCCACCCCTTACTTCCTATGGCTCCTTGGACACGTTACTCACCTCCCTGAGGCTGGCTTTTCTCATCTGTGTGTGAGAGACGATTGTCCCTGCCCAGCCACTTCACTGGGGCTGTTTCCAATGCCACCGGGCCACGCGCCCTGAAGTTTGGAGAGAATGTGTTCCCCCTTCTGCTCAGCCTGGGTTTTGCTGTCCACCAGCTCAGGCACAGATGTGGGCCACCAGACCCCACTGTCTACCCCTTCTAGGCCTCAGGCATGGCCCAGGGCCTGTGTGCTCCAAGAGCGGAGTCAGGTAAGGGGCAGGAACACCTGTTGTGGTCTTGTGTTGTGTTGTGCTGTGTTGTATTGTGTTGTGTTTTGTTTTTGTATGAGGGGCTCTGTTCTCCCAAATAAAGGATGTCTCATAAGAGAGTCTGGAGCTTTGGAAGCTGGAAGAGCTTTCAGAGAGGAGCCTTCCTTCCTGTGTACACTGGGGAAACAGACACGGAGAGGGTCAAGGCCACACACAGGGGCAGTGGCAGACCCGGGCTGGCAGAGCAGGGAGCACTTTGTGCCCACCGAGGGGGCCAGGCAGACTGTGGTGACAAGGGGTTGTGTCTCATTTGTTCCCTCACACGGCAGATGGTGACTGGTGTGTGCTTCGAGGCCCACGGGTCTGAGACCATCCTGTCCCTCGCTTCTCCCTCCAGCCTCCCTTGCTCTCGGACCCACACAGAACTTCCCCTTGGCCTTCTCACGTGCTTCTGTGCTCTACTACAGAAATTCTCATCTCTCAGGCTCACTGGCTGTAGGTTACTTTTAGGGTCTGGGTTTCAGTGAGCCAGCTGAGCAAACCTCTAGAGCCATCTCCCGTTTGCTTGAGCTAACCCAAGGGACCCTAAAAGTCTGCTCCGTGCTCCCACCCACGGCGATCCATTGGGCCAGACACAGCATTCTGTTCTTTCCGTTGTCATGCTCCTCCCTTGGGGTCCATTCCCATACATACTCCCCCACTGATATAAGTTGGCAACATCTTGTCATCCTCTGGGGAGCACGATGCATTCTCATGGGTTACACTTCGTCCTCGGTCCCCTGAAGCCTGCTGCGTCTCGGGTCTGGTTATAGATAGAGAAGCAACGAGAGGTGGGAGGTGGTCTCCAGGAAAACCACCTTTCCGCGCCGAGGCCACCCGCTCGGGAGAGAGTCTCCAGGCGTTGAGGACATTGACATTGAAATATCTTCATTCAGGACTTGATATTGAAATTCCAAGCCCTGAGCTCATTTTGTTCCTTAAGTTTTCCAGGGCACTTAGAAGCCACCAAGCAGCCCACGGTCCTGATACTCTCTATTTGCGGTCACATCTTATGCCAGGAACTGCTTGGCCACCCAGAGCCCTTCTGTAGGACTTGACTCAACGGGGCTAAAGGCGATCATGTGAGTGACTGATTTGTTATTGCATGACACCAGTGTCCCCTCTATCCCGGCAGCAGAGTCCTTGATGCCTGTAAATCGACTCAGATCAGGGAACGAAGGCCAGATTCCCCTCCTTAAGGCTCTGCTCCCCTGAAAGCATCGCCACCACCAAGAACGGTATCAGACAGGGTTCGGTCAGGAAGCGGAGCCACTGTGGGTGTTACGGGAGGTGGATTTACTCTGGGGATTAGGCTGGACAGACCTGTGGACAGAGCTAGGCAAGTGAAGGTCCAGATGGGGAATCGGAGGGTCAGAGAAAGAGCCTCCCCCAGGCAATCTGAGAAGTCAGTGTGTCCAGGGCCTACAGGAGCCACTGCCTCTGTGGGTTTTCTGCCAGCCTCTAGAAGTGAGCCTGGGCCGGAAGTGGCCAGCAGGGCCAGCAGGCAGCACCTGGGCATGCAGCTGCAGAGAGCGAGGACAAGCTAGACCTGTGGGGGACCTGGGCATGCAGCTGCAGAGAGCGAGGACAAGCAGGTCCAGCTTGTCTTGACTGCTATGACCTTCAAAGAGTAAAGGTCACTGCTTCACTTCCGCTTTCCAAATCTCATATACAGGAGCCACACGCAAGGCATTCTGGGGAATGTATTTTGGCACCATCAACACATCTCCCTACCCGAATCTCCCCTCCCCTCCCCCCAGGCTGGGCTGCTTCCATCCCAGCACCTCCCCAATGCCTGTCCGGTGGCTTCCCCGCCTCCCCCAGAAGCCCGTGAGATCTGAGAAGCTGGGCTGGATTGGCACTATTCATCACCGTGTGACCAGCACCTGGCACAAGCTTGGAATGGAGCGGCACTCAGTATGTATTTGGCAAATGGATGAATAAATAAATGAATGAATGAATGATGCCCACTTGGTGCCACGCCCTGTGCTGGGTGCTAGGAACACAGAGAGAAAAGTCAGAGAAGAGGCTGGCTGTTGCCTCAATTATTCTCTGCAGGGCCCTGTAGGCTGGGGAGGGGGAGGGGGACAGAGATGAGCTGACCCCATGAGTGACTGTGACACATTGAAGTGAATGTGTTCACTTCAGGGCCCTCAGGTGAGCCAGATAAGAGACTTGGCTGAGAACTCAGAAGAAGCAAGGCCCCTGTCAGCTAGTGAATCATGACGGACTTCCTGCAGGAGGTGTCAGAGGGGGAGGACCGAAACAGGTGGAGTTTAGGAGGGGTGGGTGCATTCCAGACATAGGGAATGGCTCGTGCAGACGCAAGCCCAGGGCCCACACCTGAAATGTCTTTTACTTTGCTCTCACTCCAGGCTGTGGGCTTGCCCAGGTTTTGATTTTTTAGGATGATTCTTACAATTAAGGAGGATGATCTTGTTCAAGTTAAGAAATGATTCGTCTTCCTGGTATAAACAGGAGATGCAAACAGATACCTAGCTCCTGAGTTCACTCCTGCCTCCAGGCTCAGCCCCTCTGGTCCATTCTCCACAAGGCACCGAGTGTAGCTCCTGAACCCTCCATGGCTCCCCATTGCTCTTGGGATGTGGTTTGGCCTCCTTAGTATGACTGCAGGTTCCTCAGAGCTCTCCTCTCTCACCTCTGGGCCTTCCCACAGGCCTCTGCCCGGAACACTCCTCACTCCTTAAGTGCTGCCTCTTCAGAGCAGCCTCTCCTGCCGCTGGCCTAGATCAGGGCTCCCCTGAGCTCCCCAACTCAGCACTCATCAGGTTTTGTTGGATCAGAGGCACCGCCCCCTTCCCTCCCCAACCCCGCCCCGTCATCTCTGGACACTGCTGAATCCTGCTCAACAGCCCGAGCGGGCCTGCCCGGGGCCAGTCCCTACAGCCTGGCCAGACTCCACGTGGGTGGCTTTACACCGAGGGAGGGGGACGCACAGCTGTGCTTGGCTGAGGAGGGAAAGGAGGGGGCTGCCTATCATTCCTGATTTAGGGGTTTCCTTTGCTCTGCTTTGGGAACAGTTCCCCTGTGACAAACCCAGGCTCCCATCCTGTGTCCGTGGCAGGAGAGAGCCGGGAAGTCAGCATGTCCTGCCTTTTAGCACCTGAAGCAGCATGTGTGGCCTTTCGAAGGGCAGTAGGTTATGTTCACCAAAGGCCTTAAAAACGACCACGCCCTTGGACCCAGCAATCCCACTGCAAGAAATTTACTCCTGGAAATAATTTGACAGATTCACAAAGACACACACAGGGATGTTTCGTGTGGTGTCCAAGCTGGTGTTGTTAATAAACACGAAGAATTGGAAGTCGCCGAAATGACAAACAGCAGGATTGGGAGGGTGAAGGGCACACAGTAGGGGCTCTAGAAATTCTCGACTAAATGACTGAGATTGTGGTGCATTCACTTGTTTTACTCTCGTGTCATCCTCGCAAGCTCTGAAGTAGATCCTGTTACTAACTTTTCAGAAGAACAGAGGCTCAGAGAAGGGCGTGTGGTTGCAGCGCTCAGGTCAGAATCCCTGCTCAGCTTGGTCTGATCCCAGGGACCGATTATGATCGAAGCCAGGAGTCTGAGGGAGAGGGAAGGATGTCAGGGAGGACACTCCAGCGAGTGACTCTTTTTTTATGAGACACGTGCAGCCCTTATGTCAGGGCGGGTTCAGCGCTGACAATGGCGGTGACCCTGTGCCTCCTTGTTCACTTTTCCTGACAATGAAGAGAGCCAGCTCCTGGGCCCAGTCCAGCTGCCATGACCTAGCCTGAGGGGACCTTTCTGGGGCAGGTGTCACTCCCACGCATGGCAGGACCTGGTGGTTATGAGGAGGGACTCCGGAGCCCGCGTGCCCCGGCTCAAACCTGTGCCCCGGCTCAAACCTCAGCCCCACCCTCCACCACACACCGCTAGCACGACCTTGGACAAGTCACCTTCCGTAGCCTTAGTTTCTCCACCTGTAAAAGGGGGGTAATAATAATACCTACTTCACAGGGTTGTTGTGAGGATTCAATCATATTTGTAGAGAACATAGGGCCGTGTCCGGCACAAGTAAGTCCAGCACTTGTTTAAACACACACACACACACACACACACACACACACACACACAGCACACACACACACAGCACACACATAATTGTTAGAAAACGTTTGAGAGTAATTTGAGGAGCACATATCAAATTTTTATATATGCGTGGCACCGATTCAGCAATCCTACTACAAAGTGCGTCTGATAGACAAGCGTAAATTCCTAATGATAAATATTTAAGGATGTTTAATGCAAGAGCCTTTGTAAGGACAAAAAAACAAAATTGGAAACAACCCAGATGTACATCAAAAGGGGAGGGGTTAAACGAGGGATGGTGCACCCACACATGGAACACAATCTGGGGGTGAAAAAAAAAAGAGTTATGTATTTTAGGCTGAATCATCTGAAATTGCTAGCATTTGACCACTTTTGACTTCAATAGTGGTGAAGTGGCCATTTTAGGTGATTTGCTCTAATGCTATGCCCTTGGATTCGAGTAGGTTGAGATGTGCTGACAAACAGACCTAAACGTGCCATGGATTGTTGGGAACAAACGTCAGACAGGCATGGCCTGAAGATGAACAGAAGCACTGGCAAAGCCTGCTTCTGCTTTAACTGTTTATTTTATATTGCATGATTAGCCTGAGAAAGCACGTTGTACCCTGGCAGCCCTTGCTTGAGAAGCGGCCTTGAGATATTTCTGGCTGCCAGAGATTTATCAGCGCACCTGTGAAAACATAGCTCTTCTTGCTAAAACTATATAAGAATGTTATTTTACAATATAATTGCTGGTGCTTTGTGCCAGTCCTCCCAACCCCGTGTCTGTGATTCTTTCATCCCACGCCACCTCTAC
>PVKZ01007201.1:0-25672 GCA_004027375.1 Macroglossus sobrinus | reverse complement strand
AAGTGCGGAGTTTAAAATGTCCTCCAAAGACTTAGGTGCCACCATTCTTTTAAAGCCAAGATGTTGCTGGAGCCAGTCTAGCTTCGTTCTTGAGTCTGTACTTTTTATTAGACCCAGAATTTTCCTGGCCCTCCTGACCTTGTTAGTAGTGAATCCAGTTTATACTATCTAAAACTAAATATCAAGCAGGAGAGTCACAGGTTTCTAAAAGTTGTGCTTCAGTTTTGAGGAGAACTCACTGGCAAACTAATTTCTGCTTGTACCTGTAGGTTGTGTCAGGGTGGCCCTGAGTTCATATATCCAGGAGGTCTTCTAGGAAGAGGCTGCCTCCCTTTGCCAGATGCTCTGTGTGACAAATCATCAGTCACAGAGACTTGTGCTGTTCTCCATATTCTAGGAATCCAGTAAAGGCTGGGCCTCATTTTGATGATATGGAGCTAAAGTGACAATCGTTGTTCCTTCACTGCTAGAAAGATTGAGCACTGTACATCTGCCCATAGAGTACCAGTAAACTTTCATTGGAAAACACGACTCTGAATTAGGTTAGGTTATATCAGCCACCCCCACTGTCAGGGAGGTGATGACACCTTAGGCAGGACTATTGCGACTAAGGCCTCTAACCTGCCAACAATGAGAATATCATATATATAATGAAAGTTTTGTTTATCAGAGGATAGTGGTTCTTGATCTAAAACCCTCACCCACTCTCTGTTGGCAAGTGAAAGGGTAGTTTGCCTCACTAACACTTCTCTATCTGACCTGCCTGACTGGTATAATCCCTTTTCACACTTGTGGGATGGGGAAGCACAGGCACACACACAATTCCAATTATATTCTGGTGTAGACACAACAACAGGATGTCAAATTTTTCTGGAAGGTCCTGCTATGGTCTGTTTGTGTCCCTTAAAATTCATGTATTGAAACCTAACCCCCATGGTGACAGTTTTAGAGGGTAGAGACTTGGGGGAAGTGATGAAAGAGAGTTATCTTGCCCCTTCCACTTTGTAAAGATGCAGAGAGAAGTCTGCAGCCCAGGAGAGGGCCCTCACCTGACTGTGCTGGCTCCTTGACATCAGATTTCCAGTCTCCAGAACTGGGAGATACTGTTTATCAGCCACCCAGTCTGTGGAATTTTGTTATAGCAGTCCGAGCCGACTGAGATATGCCCCAACTACTTCATCAAGTTGGCTTCTCTCTTCTACTGTGACAATGAACAAAGGCTATCCATGTACATCTCAATCCATTCTCATTGCAAAGAATGTCAAGAAATGTGAAAAATGTAAGAGTTCGCCCCATTTGCAAACCAACAAGCTAGCCTGTCAGTTTCAGGATGCTGGCACAAGACATGAGACTTCTGAGACTGAGACAAAAGACATTATTATTCATGGCATAACAAGCAGCAGGAGCTTGGTGTTCACATTTGTTCTTATTCTTCTCATAAGCATCATGGGGGCCGTGCAAAAAGGTCAAGGCAGATGCTGCATATATCGTAGTTTTGTATCACTGCTAGAGAATATTAAGCTTAAGTCAACCCAATCTTTTCACATGGTTTATAAGTACACCTGCCCAACCTTTGCCTAAAAAGAAGGCATTATCTTTATGATATTGGTCAGGTAATTAAATAGTCCTTGCTCCCAAGATAGACACTATGCTTTACATAAAAAAACCTTGCAAGATCATTTAGAACAGAAGCTTATACAAGATGTGAAAAAAAAATTGAGCGGTCCATGGAGAATTGTTTCCCAATAGGGTGTACCTTTTCCTTTAAAATTTGGGAATAACTGACTAAGTAAAAAGATCTACTGAAAATTTTGATACCTGGACTAACCTTGGTTGAGCAGTGCTGAGGGATTGTTAAAAGCTGGAGGAAGGAAGGGCACAAATTTACTAGGAGACTTCACAAGTGAGACAGAAGCAAGGGAGAGGTGAGAATAAATGAAAAGAGCATACATTACATTTTTTGAAAAAAAGTTTTGTTAGTTTATTGGGGAGAAAAGTATAATTCGCTACCAAAATAAAGAAGAAATAAATTTTGAATGGTTTGCTGATTTAAAATTTAAAGCTAAATAATCATTTATAATAAAAACAAGAAATTCTCTGTGGTCCTAGAATAGGAAAACATTTCTTAAATAGAACAATAATCATTATCTACAACAAGGAAATGTCAAATCAGTTAAATTAAGAACATCTTTTTATCTAAAGGTACACAGACCCTTGGACAAACACACACACACACACACACACACACACACACACACACACACGAAGAGAAGGGAGAGAGAATCTAGAGAGCCATAAATCAATAAGAAAAAGTATATATAAACTAATGTATGCTTCAAAAAGAGTTTGCCTATTGTCTAATAAACATGGGAAAATTTGCCCAAGTTCCTCAGGAATCCCAGAAGTGGAAATAAAATCACTATTTGGTACCACCCAACTAGCAGGCTAAAATGAAAATGAAATAAAATTACAAGTGTTGACAAGAATGTGGATAAACCAAAAGTCACATGCTCCTGGTGTGTGGGAAAATCAGTACAAACATTTCCCAAGCCTCTCTGGCACTATCTCCTAAAGCTGAAGAGATGGAACCTCTTACCCAACAATTCCTCTACTCTCTGTATAGCCAAAAACTGTGTGTGTCATCAAAGTGTTCTAGAATTTAGATACCAGCATTGTCCCTAAGTCACAGTCTGAACCCACCCCCATGCTCGTTAACATTCCAGTGAACACCCACTTGGCCCCTGACACTCCCAGATACAATTATTCTCATCACATTCAGGTTCCCAGTTCAGTGGCTGTAGTTCCCACTCTAAGTAAGGTCTAACCAATAAAAACAGTCTAGGAGTTCCTTGACGATGCCAAGGCTCCCCTCGCAGATTTATTTCTCAAAGTATTAGTGAAAGGTATGTCTTATGGATCCATCCAGTGTGGGTGAGTGGGTCTTACATGATAGATCCACACCAACATCCCATTCTCCCTAAGCCTTTCAATCTGTCCCTCTACTTTGAATCAGAGGAAGTCAGGGATTTCCACTTTGCTCAGGGTGGATCTTCTGATTCGCATTTTGGCCAACCAAACTGATGGTGTCCTTTCTAACTCCATGAGCTGCAACATTATATGTAGAGTCTCTGCTAAGTGAGATTATATCAATAAGTTCATTCTAATCCAACTCTTTGTTCCTTCTGCCATTATCCCATACCCTTAATATCCATTCCCACACATGTTCCCAGGATTTCTGCTTGTATGAGTTAGAAAACTCAAGTAGTTTTGGGTATAGTGCACCTCCTCGGGGGTCACACTTTATACCTCACCTTTAGAGGCCTGCTGGGATTTGAGTCTAGTTATAGTTCTAGAAGCAAATAGGGTGGTGGTGGTTGAAAGGCTACTGTGGGTGAGGAGACCTCTTCCACTGGTAGAGAAGACTCACCCGAATATAGGGGCTCCCAGCTTCATTAGGATCTTCCCACACATCCCTTTCCCAACTTACAGGATCCCATTCATTCCCAATCAATGCCCTGACTTTAACAGTAGACACTCTGGGAGGGTGGGAGTGCAATTTGCAGTTATAATTCAGCCAGTGGCAGGATGAGAGTCTGCATCTGACTTTCAGCTGAGTGGCCACAAGAGGTAAGGGTCTCCTTTAGGGTACACACAGAAACCTTCAGGTCTTTTACACTGAGCTTGATCTGCAAATTCAAATCCCTGAGCTCAACCTTTTCCTTCACTTCTTTGTTGAGAAACATTAGGAGCAACCAGCCAATGTTATTATACTCATTAGTTTTCAAAAAATATTTGAAAGTATAATATACATAGTCACCCAGATACTTCTTGTAAATGGTTGACTCGGAGTGTGGAGTGTCTAATAGATATTTTGCATATTTCTATTGTCAGATCACACCATGATCTGTTAGTGCTGCCTTTAATACTGAAAATAAACTCATTATCTTTAAAACTAATCAGATTAGAAAGCTAATTCCAGGAACCAAAGAATCAATTCAGAAAATTTCTTAAAATTGTTTCTTTGTCTCTCTTGATAATGAAGAGAGACGTATTAGAGGCCTCACTTTTCCTTAACCCTATAGCTTAACTAAGAGAGGAAGCATCTGGAATATGTAAAGAAAAAGGCTTGCAGAAATGAAGGACTCAGCTGGTTTTAGATTAACCACATCCTATAAATCTCTAAATAGCCTCTGGAAACTCTCCAAACATCTACAAGACAAATGACCTGTAGATAAGATAAAACCAGTGGTCTGGAAATTCCTTCCCCCTTGTAGCCCCCCTTTGAAACTCCTCCTCCCCATCCTGAGTCATGAGGTGATGTAAAACCTCAGACAAAGGAATCATGTGCCCTTTGCAGGGACACTGCAAGGGTATATAAACTAAGAAATTTAACCAAGGAGAGCTCATGCTTTGGTGCTGGTAAGCCCCAAATAAATTTTCCTTTCTCTAACAAGGTTGTCTGAGCCTCTAATTTTCTCTGTTGGGTGTCGCTTCCTGCAACATAATAATAGATTGCCTGCTATGGCTTTGTTCAGAGCTTATAAAGTCCCCTGATTTAGAAAATTACCCTGAAACTTGTGGTTAATACCCTTATGCTTACTGATCACAATCTTTATGGCCTAGTATTATTTAGACTACTCCCATCTTTGTTCCTTGGTTGCTGATGCCACCAGAGGATCGGGTTGCTAGAGGGAAGGCTCCCCAAATGTCATGTAGCTGCTGGAATAATGCCCAGATTTTCCCTTAAATACCCTAGGCCAGACTGGGAATGTAAAGGCAGTTTTTGAAGGTGTTAACCTGCTGCCTTCTCAGATGATCAGTGCTCTGAAAATAAACCCTGATTCTAAATACCCCAACTCCTGTGTTGGTCTATTGCCTGAGTGGCAAAGGCAGTACAGTCCAAGACTCAGTTTCCCTCCAGTTTTAATAACAGTGGAATGATTAAATATTTGAGATTCATAAAATAGAATCCTAGACAACAATGCCAGTGAGTGTTCCAGAATATGCAATCGTAAATTCACAAACATCAAAAGAGTTAATGCTCTATTATCCTCTTTATATAAAATACAAAACCAGCAAAAGTATGCTATTAGATGTCACAGTGAAACCAGAGGGCAACCACATCTGGCCCTCGTGCTGCCTGCGCCACTCAGCCAATAGATGGACACAGGAGTTGGGGTATTTAGAATAAATGTTCATTGTCAGAGCACTGGTGATCTGAGAAGGCAGCAGGTTAACATGATTAAGAACTGCCTTCCCAGTCTCAATCTGGCTTAGTGTATTTAAGGGAAAATCTGGGCATTTTTCCAGGGGCTATATGACTGTTGTGGGTTGTGATCCATTCAGCTTTTCTGAGCCTTCTTTCTTGTGGTGTCAGCAACCCAGGAACAAAGATGCAAGCAGTCTGTAAAGAATGCTAGGCCATAAAGATTGTGATCAGCAAAGCAGTAGGACAGAGTCACAAGTTTCAAGGCAATTTTCTGAGGCAGGGGACTCTCTACACTTCATTTAGGAACAATCCATTGTCTGATAAAAGACTGGAAAAATTGGGGGACATTGGGCCTAAGATACATCTTAAGCCAAGTTGTCATCCTTAGTCTAAAGTCCAACCAAAACCTATTGTCCTCACGACTAAACACCTGAGGCTCAGTTAATCTTATGTCCTAAGACTTAGTGATTAAAGGAGCTGGCAGACAGAGAATGAGGGTGTGGAGGGGTAGGAAGCAAGGGAGTCACAATACCATTATCTGAGCAAAATCAGCTTGAATCAAAGAAGAAAAAAAATACATATTAAAGAAATGAAGTTTGTGTGCAGTTCAAGCTATAGGGCAAGAAGAGGTGATACCAGGAACACCATGATGCCCATAATATGAGAGCCTTTTATCAGGTCCTTCTTCAACAGCAGTGGTTATACTAGGAATAATGACTGGGAGGGAGCACAGGGCGTCTGACAATATTGTTTATTGATATAGGTGCTGTGTACAGAAATGTCACCACTGGGGTGATATGAAATCCACTGTCACCCCAGCAGCGTGGGGAAGGAGGAGGAGAATGGTGTCATTGTCACGTTGTCCCTAGGTTCTTCACCACCAACGCAGCAAAGAATTATAGGTCGGCGAGATTGAGAAAAGTAAGATTTGTTGAAAGTACATTTTAGAAGGAGATGGACACATTAGGTAAGGCTGCAGCCCTGTGGAATTTAGGAGATAAAGAGATAAGATAATAAGTCTCCAAAGGGAGAAGCAGGTTTCCAACCAGGAGCACTATAACAATACAAAAATGAGAAGAACTGTTTATATTTGGGCTGTGATGTGAGGTCACCTGTGCTGGCTGGAAAATTACTGTTTGGCTATCACCCATGGGAACATAGGCTGTCACCCATAGGAACATAACATTCTAACAATAAGCTCTCTGCTTCTGTACCCCCGCTTGCACACCTGACCTGTGGGTTGACAGGTGGTGAATAGAAGAAAAATAGACCTTTCTGTTCAGACAGAATGAAGAATGGGATTTTGGGCTTAAAAACCCTGTAACTCTACATTTTGGGGCTGCTTAATTTGGGGTCTGCATACCCCCGGCAGACCCAGCTGGCTGAATAAAGAGCATGTTTCCTGTAACTCACTGAGTTCTGGTGGTCCATGTGTCTTTCGGGGGCTGGCGGCTACAACATTTAGAGGCCCCAGCGAGATTTCAGGGAGTAGCCCTGGGATCTAAGACGGGACCGGCCTCCAAAGTGGTTGCTGTCCTTGTTATGGATTCAAAGGGGTGGCCACCCTGAGATGTTCCGGGCCCTTGAATGCCATGACAGGGTTAATGCAATTGTCAAGGACTCAACTTTCAGGGCACGCTCTTTGTTCTTGGTCTTGATGGGAACCTGGAATCTCTGAGGCCTCAGTGTCTGGATAAAAGGTACCTTTCTGTTTCTGTTGACCGGTCATTGGGGATTCATGGAGAGACTGGATGCAGTCATATCTCCCAGACCATGGCCAGGCCGCAGGATGCCGCCTTCTGTGCCCTGTTGTCGGGTTCTGTTTATCGTCTCTGGTCTTGTCTAGGTTGTAAGTGGCGGACTTCTCTGGGTCCACCTGCACCTCAGTAATTGTTCTCGTCTGAGTGTCTGTTTTGTGTTTTTTGTTTACTGCGCAAGTGATGGGGGGGATGCCCGAGTTCACAGAAGACACCCTTAGGTGTCTCCTGTGACATTTCAAAGAAAGGTTTGTAGAGGGAGCTAACTATGGCATAGAGTTTTCTCCAGGCAGACTAAGAACATTGTGTAAAGTTGAGTGGCTGTCTTTTAATGTAAAATGGCCTCCTAAGGATTCTTTTGACAGGAGTTTAATGAGGAATGGAAGATTGTCACAAAAGATCCAGACATCCTGACCAGTTTCCCTACATTGATCAATGGTTAAACCTTGTTCAGAAGCCCACTCTTTGGCTCAGTCGGTGTGCCCTTTCTCTGGAGGCACGAGTTTTAGTTATGGGTACCCCGAAACACGCAGCAACTGAATCTCTAAGACAGCCCAGTCCCTCAGCCCTCTAATCTCCACTAGAGGACAGTGACCTTCCCCCACCTTATAATCCAGGACAACAGAGGCCCAATAATACCGCCTCACCTCCTCAGGTGTGGGCAGGTAACCCCTATGGACCTCCTGCTCCCGCTCCGGGCGGGGCACCAGCCAATACCACAACCCTAGCCATTCTCCCTTTTCGAGAAGCACCACCCCAGGGACACCACCCCAGGGGCATCACCCCGGGGACATCACACTGCCGGGCCCTATATGGTTTATGTGCCTTTCTCAGCTAGTGACCTGTACAACTGGAAGGCACAGAATCTGCCTTTCACTGCGAAACCCCGGGCATTAATGGGACTCTTAGAAAGTGTCTTTCACACTCACTGCCTCACCTGGGACAACTGCCAGCAGATTTTAATTATTCCCCTGACCTCGGAAGAGTGCAGACGCATTCAGACTACAACACAAAAGATAGCTGCGGAGGGAGGAGAGTTGAGAAAGCAGGCGAACAGATTGAGGAGGAATTTCCCTCCACCTGCCCAGACTGAAGACACAATTCTCAGGCAGGGAGAACAGCATTAGATCAGTACCACCAGATTCTAATTGGGGGAATTAGGATGGCTGCTTGTCAGCCAACTAACCTTTCTAAGGTATCTGAAGTTATACAGGGAGGGACCTCAGGAGTCCCCTGGAGCGTTTCTTGAACGAGGCGTACCAGATATACACCTCCATTGATCCTGAGGCCCCTGAAAACCAACAAGCAATTAATGTAGCCTTTGCTACTCAGGCAGCCCCTGATATCTGGCATAAATTACAAATCTTAGAAGGTTTTGCAGGGATGAACCTGTCCCAACTTGTTGAGATAGCCCAGAAGGTGTTCAACAACAAGAAGACACCAGATGACCCCAAACATATGGCTAAAATCCAAAGCTACTGTCATCAACCTAGCCAATCTGCTGCCAGACCCAGACTCTGAGACCCCCATTCAGGACTGCACAAATTTCACTGATACTGTGTGTTCCTTGGGGCCAGACCTCAAGGCCTCCCCTTGGCCTGAGGCCGATGAAGTTCTGTTCACGGAGGGGAGCAGCTTCATGCAGGAAGGAAGGAGGTATGCTGGGGCAGCGGTCATAACTCTAACTGGCAGCATCTGGTCACGGGCTTTTCCCCATAGGACTTCTGCTCAAAAGCAGAACTCATCGCCCTCACTGAGGCACTAAGGTGGGGAAAAGATAAGGCAGTCACAGTATACACTGACAGCCAATACACCTTTGCCACTGCACATGTACACTGAGCCATCTACAAGGAAAGAGGGCTTCTGACATCAGCTGGGAAGGACATTAAGAACAAGGAGGAGATCCTAGCCTTACTTGAAGCCATATAGATGCCTAAGGCTCTTGCTATTGTTCTTTGTAAAAGGCATCAAAAAGGGAATACTCCTGAGGCTTAGGAAAACTGACGAGCCAATACAGAGACAAGAATAACGGCTACAAGGCCAGTGGGGCCCCTACCACATCTACTGACTGTTGTCCCTTACCTAGAACTGCCTCTGTCTCCAACCTATATGGCGGAAGAGAACATATATTTTCAAGACAAGGGAGCCACTAGGAACCAACAGAGTTGGTGGACAACCCCAGATAGAAAAATCAGGCTCTCACGGGCCCTTGGAAGGACTCTCCTCCACCAACTACACCAGACCACAAACCGAGGGTGAACTAAGATGCTCCAGAAGGGAGAAGAACCACAGAAGAGATTACCTCATGATGCCCAGCTTGTGCCCAAGTTAATCCAAAGAAGGGGAAGGTAGAAGAACGTAGGCATAGGGAAAGAGGAACTTATCCGGGGGACCACTGGGAAGCTGATTTCACTGAGGTAACCCTGACTGTAAGGGGCTACAAATATTTACTTGTTTTTATAGACACCTTTTCAGGATGGGTAGAGGCCTTCCCCACCAGGAAAGAAACTGCCTTAGTAGTTACTAAGGAACTACAAGAAATTCTCCCTCAATTTGGTCTCCCTGGAACTTTAGGGTCAGATGACGGGCCAGCCTTCATAGCAAAGGTCTCAGAGCAATTGTCTAGATACCTAAATTTGCAATAGAAACTCCACTGTGCCTACTGGCCCCAAAGTTCGGGCCAAGTAGAATGAATGAATCAGACCCTAAAAGAGACATTGGTCAAGTTAGGATTATAAACTGGTGGAACCTGGATAGAACTTCCCCTCTTTGCTCTTCTCTGAGCCAGGTGTACTTCATATATTAATGGATTCACCCCATTTGAAATTTTCTTTAGAAAACCCCCACCTTTAGTACCTAAAATAGAAGATGAGAAAAAGGCAGAATTATGTAACCTTGTCTTACTTAAGTCCTTACAGGCCCTTCAAAGTGTATAGAAAAGATTTGGTCCCGGGTTCCTGCTGCTAACTCAGCTCTGGTGGACAGACTTCCCCATCAGGTCAGCCTGGGGACTCTGTGTGGATCCGGAAGTTCACTTCCAAAGGACTAGAACCCAAATGGAAAGGACAGGACACTTCACTGTCTACCTGATGGCACCCACTACAGTTAAAGTAGACAGCATCCCATCATAGATTCACCACTTCCATGTGAAGGCAGCATGAGAGTGGACAGCTCAGGAAGATGGGCCTTTAAGACTAACACTCAAATGTACATAAGTCTAACCCTCTGTTTCTTCTTTTTTTCCTCTTTAGCCCAGGCATACAGAAACATACACCAGCCTAGAGTATGGGAGCTTATAGTAACAGAGACCAGTGAAATCATTGCCCAGAACATCACGGTAATCTGGAGACTTGTGCCGGCTTGCCAGGGATCCCCTCGCCATTGCAATGGCCGGACACCACCTTGGATTGGGATCCTTTTTAGGTGGAGGAGCATACACAGGCTACAAGGGGGGACCTGGCTGTGGCATATTATTCGCTGAGAAAAGCCTCTTAGGGATAGGACTCTATATTTGTCCTCAAGGACATTACCCAGGGATATCTGGCCACATGGGTAATATGGGACATCCAAGTTCCATATTACCCATGCGGCCAGATATCCCTGGGTAATGTCCTTGCCAAGGCCAATTTTCTTGTGCTAACTGGGGTTGTGAGACTATCTACACTATAAATAATTATAAAAAACAGAATGGTGATCATATTAGATTAATAAGAGGACCCAGCCCCTCCACCTGCTCTCTTGGGTCTTGCAATCCTATCATAATCACCATCAAAACTGGTAGCCCTGGGGGACAACACTATTGGCTCACAGGACAGACATGGGGTATCAGATTATATAAAACTGGGTATGATTCAGGATTATATTTTACTATACAGGTTAAGGACCCTCCCAGGAAAGCTAACCCTATAGGACCCAACAAACCTCCTCTAGTTCTAGGACTACCCCAAAATCTTACACCTAAGAAAACTTCTGTTTCCAGAGCAACTCCAACTCCAGCTCTAGCCCTTCCAGGTAGTAGCCTAACAGCTATTAAACCCCAGGCATTCGACCAGCCACACCTAGAACCAGAAGGAGCATTAATAACTATGCTAACGACAATATATAAGATCTTAAATAAGACCGCCCCAGACATAGGACAAGATTGCTGATTGTGCCTAAACCCAAAACTCCCTTACTATGTCGGAGTAGGAACTCCCCTAAACCTAACTGAGCTCAGCAGCACACGAGGCTGTGAATGGGAAACTCCCTGACTCACCTTAGGAGACATACAAGAAGGAACCTGCTTGATTTAAAAGAACTATTCCAAGCTGTTGGCACAGCCACCCTTCTTCAATAACTGTAATCGTACCATCGAAGTACCTATCTTAGGGGTTAAATACTATAAGGCTCCATGGTTAGTGACAGCGGGCTCACTCACTGTGGTGCAGCTGATCTTTTCAACTCAGGTGAGACTAATATTTGTATCCTAGTCTTTGTACTCCCCCAAGTGTCCCTTTACAACAGGCCAGAAAGCAGACTCCACTTCTTCCACCAGGACAGGCTACAGAAACAGGCCATACCAGTCTTAATACCCCTTCTTGTAGGACTCAGAATAGCAGGCTCTTCAGCTGTAGGTACTACTGCTCTCATCAAGGGAGAAAATGAATTATGTGGAATTGAAATACAGATAGATAAAGATATCATGACCTTAAAAGACCCCATCAGCAGGCTAGAACTTCAAGTTGATTCACTAGCAGAAGTAGTCCTACAAAATAGGAGGGATTTAAATTTATTATTCTTAAAACAAGATGGGTTATGTATGGCTCTAGGTGAAACCTGTTGCTTCTATGCCAATAACTCTGGAGAAATTAGAGAAAGCTTACGACTAGTACAGAGAAATTTAGATGCCAGGGAAAAACAAAGACTAGAATCAAATAACTGGTTTCACAGGATGTTAATTTGGTCACCACGGCAAACAACCCTTCTTTGTGCTGTAGCTGGACCTTTAATCCTGCTCCTCTTGTTAACTTTTGACTCATGTTTCCTCAATTTCTTGTTTGCATATATAAAGAAGAGAATTAATTCTATTAAACTTTTAATAATACAAAATAGAGGCTATGAGCAAATTCTGCATGAAGAATTAAGGATTTGATTTTCCACTAAGGCTGGTGGGGAATGTGCTGGCTGGAAAATTACTGCTTGGCTATCACCCATGGGAACCTAAGACTAAGAATAAGCTTTATTCTTCTGTATCCCTGCTTGCACAACCAACCTGTGGGTTGACAGGAAAAAGAAGAAAAATAGACTTGTGTATTCAAACAAGATAAAGAAAGGAAGTTTAGGGCTTAAGAACCCTGTACCTCTACATTTCGGGGCGCTTGATTTGGGGTCTACGTACCCCTGGCAGACTCAGCTGATGAATAAAGAGTGTGTTTCCTATAATGCACTGATTTCTTGTGGTCCGTGTGTCTATCGGGGGCTGGAGGCTACAACACATCCATACTAATAAGGTTTTCATAGCTCTTAGAAAAAATTTAAGAAGAAAAGATAGATAGGAGGTTTCGAGGCCACCTGCAAAATGTTGAGGTCATGCAGTTCTAGAAAGGCCTGTGTCAGTCTGCTCACAATTAAGCAAGCCAGAAGGCATTTTTGGGCTAAAAAGTAACTTCCACAAATAAACAGGCAGAGAATTAGGAACCAGTTTAAGCCGGTCACTCGCACCTGCGTATTGGAAACCATAATAACCTCCAACTCACTTGACCCTCATTATGCCTTCATTATAATATTCAGATGCCTGTAAATTCACTAATATCACAACTAACTGAATTTTGGGAACAAATAGAAAGTAAATAATGAGTCTCTGAATCCTGTCAATCTTAGTTGTCCATCAAGAAAGCCCAGCTCCTCTAAGAAAAGTGACTACCCACAATAAGTAGGGATAACAACTCCAAAGGCTTTGTTACTGGGCCTTTGAGCCACCTTCTTCTGCTCGGGTCTGCTTCCACATATGGAAGTATACTGTCACTTTATTCTCCCTTCTAATAAAGCTATTCTGTTGCTGCTGTACTTCAGTGTCTTGCTCAATTCTTTGTTCGAGACATTGAGAGCCTGGATAACGTGTCAAAAGGGAAATGGAACTCCACTCTCTGTTAACATCTTCTGTGGTCAGCTGGCAGCCAGGAGGTAAGCCCTTTTTTAGGGGTTCTTTTTGTCTTGACCATTCTATTCTTATGACATTACGTCTCTGTGCCACTTTGATTTCACTTCAGCTCTTTTCCACCACCTGGCTACCTTCCTCTGATAACCTGAGCCTGAGCTCCTCCTTTAACTGCTTTTCAACTGTAATTTACCCTATACCATCTGCTTCACTTCTCTCCTTGCGTGTAGTTCCCCCAGAATAGGAACTGCTGGTAATCCTCTCTTCTGGACCATTTATTTCTGACATTTGAGTTTTTGTGCCTACCTCAGTAGCCTTTAGAGACTCCTTCGCTCTATTTTAAGGCATCATATGATCTAGTTAATCTTAGATTTCTTTTTAGGGTCAAAAGCAAGATATATCCAAAGCTGCGTTCCACATCTTCCAGAGCCACCCTCGCCTCATGAGCTTTTGTTCAGATTATAGCTTTCCAGGGTACAGTGATAGAACAATGGTTTTCCAATTGGTGGGATGCGAAAAGCCTGGCTATCTACTCTGGCATACCCAGAGTCATCACAGGCCACAATTTGTGGAAAAATCAAAAGCCTAAGTGTAAGTCCGAGCCTAAGAAAAAGTAGCACAGGTGCTTATCCAAGGCCAGAGACGTCGGGCACTGAGTCAGGGACTTCACAGGGGAATGCCCAGAAGACCCACCTCTGGACCTGGCTACCTCTAGAGGGACACCTCGCTGTGGGGAGGGGAGGAATGTGTCGTTCCAAGTAAAAATCTCCTTAAACTCTCCTTCTTTGTACATACCATGGGAAATAAGCCATCAGACTCACTGTCATCTGTATCCTTTACCACTGAGACAAGTTCGATCACAGTAACTTAAAGAAACACCTTGTCTCTTATTGTAATGTAGCTTGGCCACCATATAAACTAGGAGATCAGCAACAGTGATCCATAAATGGGAGTCTTAATTATAATATCATCCTTCAATTAGACTTATTTTGTAAGAGGGAAGGCAAAAGATTGAAAATTCTGTACTTCAAGGCCTCCATGGCCCTCTACCAAGATCCATCTTTATGCTCAGACTACCAGAAGCTTTATGGAAAGAAAAAATACAAACCAGAGCCAGATATACTTGATGACCCATTATTTAATACCCTACCTGCCCCTGAGAGGGACGCTCAGCCACCCCCATGTAATTCTCTTTCAACAAAGGGTCTATCACAGGAGCCAGAGGCTAACCTTAGTCTTCCTCATACATGAAGTGGAACTCCATATCCCGCACTTCTTTCTACCCTCCTGCCTCCCCGAGAGGTGGCTGGGGTGGAAAGCATCATCAGGGTGCAAGTGCCTTTTTCCATCTCTGATATTCAACAATATAAGAAAAAATTAGGAAGATACCCTGAAGATCCAAGTAAGTTTGCAGACAGGTTTAAACCCTGATCCTGGCCTTTCATCTTTCATGGAAAGATATTCAATTTATCTTCATTTAGCCACCTAACATTCTAACAGAGGCCTATAGGGGAATGAGGCCTTTGTTAGGAACCCCCGGGGCAATGCCCTCGGGTCAGAGTAGTACCTGTAGCTGATCCTGAGTGGAATTCTAATATCCTAGAGGGAATGGCCAGATAAGCCAGATTTTTAGAAGCCCTCATTGGCGGTTTGAGAAAAGGAATGCAAAAGCCAGTGAACTATGAGGAGCTTAGGACCATTACTCAAGATAAAGATGAAAGCTCTGCCAGCTTTTACAGCTGGCTAGACGCTTTTAAGAAATATATTAATGTAGATCCCACTTCCCCTGTGGGGTTAGTTTTGTTAGGCCAACATTATATTAGCCAATCAGCCCCTGATATTAGGCACAAGCTTCAAAAGCTGCAAATGGAGCCACAGACTAAACAAAATCAATTACTGAGATACAGCCTTCATGGTCTATAACAATCTAGTTCTTGAAGAGGGAAAAAGAACAGACTAAGGAAAAACGACAAGCCAGGATTAGAGCTGTTGCAATTGGCCAAGCCCTTGGTACCTGATGAGCATCCCCTAAGAGACTAGGGAACAAGGAGATAATGAGCTCTTGCTTTAAATGCAAGAAAATAGGACATTGGGCAAAAGATTGTATTGAAAAGCCCCTGAGTCCCTGCCACACATGTAAGGAAACTCGTTCTGATCTCTGGCATTGAAGGGTTGACTGTCTGTACTCCCATAGAGTAAGGTAGCCAGCTGACATCCTACAACCCTAGGACTGAACGGGCTGGGGACCATCCTCGCCGCCCATGTCCAGGGATGTCATCATCACTTCTGAGGAACCCTGGGTAACTGGACATAAGCAATAAGCAAATTCAATTTTTTAGTTACAGGGGCAACCTATTCTGTTCTCCCTGCATTTGCAGGAAAACTCTCCTCACAAACAATTACTATAGAAGTAGAAGGAAAAGGCTGAAATTCTCACCCTTACCCGAGCATTAAATCTTGAGAAAGGTAAGAGGCTAAATATTTATACCGATTCTAAATATGCCTTCCTCATGCTTTATGCACATGGTGCCATTTGGAAAGAAAAAGGGGACTATTAACAATGAAACAATCACCAATAAAACACCAACCTGAAATTCTCCAGTTACTAAAGGCTGTTGATTCACCTAAAGAAGTGGCAGTCACCCACTGCAAGGAACATCAGAGAGAAAATTCTCCTGTAGCAGAGGGAAACAGAAAGGCTGACAGAGAGGCAAATCAGCTGCCTTAGAACCCTACCATCAGCCTCCCTCGCCCTTTTCCCATCTCAAGGAGAATCACTAGATGCTAAATATTTCCCTGAGGAAGCAGAGGCCAAGCATCAGGGAGGACAAAAGTAAGAGTCCTGGTGGTTTATAGAAAAGATTCTTTTACTCCTGCAATCCATACAGTAGAAGGCTATGAAAACCCTGCATGATGCCTTTCCCATAGGGAGGGGTGCCACTAGGGCCTGGGTCTTCACAGGACAGGGGCTAACTCAGACTGTTAAACAAGCTGTAAAACTTGCCCCCGTGCACCTATAATAACCACAGACCAAAAATGCCTCCAGTGATAGAGCCTGTTCAGCAGAGAGGAACTTAATCCAGGAGAGGATTGGCGAATATATTTTACTCATATGCCCACATGTAAGGGTTTTAAATATTTACTTGTACTAATAAACGTATTTACTGGTTGGGTAGAAGCATTCCCAACAATAACTGAAAAGGCTCCAGAAGTAATAAAATCTCTCAATAAAATTACCTCTAGGTTTGGGCTACCACATAGCCTCCAGAGTGACAACAGGTCTGCTTTCACCTCCCACATCACCTAAGGGGTGTCCAAGGCACCAGGGATAAAATATCTCCGTTCTGACCCCAGGCATCAGGCAGTCATGATGGAAGGTAGAAAGAGCTAATCAAACCTTAACGTGGACATTAGTTAAATTATGCCAAGAAACCTCAGGAACTTGGATATCTATGTTGCCACTGCCTTCATGAGCATAAAAAATACCCCTAAGGCAAAATTAAACCTATGTCCTTATGAAAGGTTATATGGCAGGCCATTTCTTCTTAGGAATATAATTACAGACTCCGAGACAGCCAACCTTATAAAATGTTTTACTAACAAGTTAATATCAAGTAGCATTGCAAGAATATGGAAATCATATACTTCCTGTGCCCAGCTCAAATGATCATTCATTAAGGGTAAAACTGGGAGATCACGTTCTTGTTAAAACCTGGAGAGAGGGATCTCCTAGTGATCAATTACAACCTAAGTGGAGGGGGGCCCATTTTCAGTAATTTTAGCCACCACTTCAGCCATCAAAGTAAAGGAAATAGACAGCTGGGTTCATCTCTCTAGGGTAAAATTAGCACCCTTGGCTCTGCAGGATGACTTGCCACTTTCTAGAGAAGCCACTTACACATGTGAATGAGTAGAAGATCTGAAGTTCCTTTTTAAGAAACAAGACGAACCAGTTGTCTGCCTGAACCTGTTCAGCCTCTTCAGATAAGTTCCTTTTTGTTATAAGTTATAAAATGAAAATTAGTACTAACAGAGGACCTCAAGCCCTTGGCTTTTTAACCTTCCTTTTAGGAGGGCTTTCAGAGGGACCAATATCTTTGCAAAGGGATGAAAACGTTGGAGTTTCTTTAGCTAAGCAGGTGATGAATGTTCCTGACTTTTGTCTTTCAGGAAGGACTTCTGTAGAACAGACTTTTATCTCCTGCCTAGTAGGAATATGTACTCCCCAAGAACTCATTAAAAACTATACCATGTTCCAATTTGTTAACAAACCCATCTCTTATTCTGACATTTATTGAGAGAGGAGAGGAGGCATCTGAAAGTAAAAATAGATGCAAAGAAAAGAGCCTGCAGAAATAACCAACTCAGCTGGTTAAAACTGCTCTCTCTTCCCACATTCTGCCCTATGCTTTTCATTTAACATGTTTTCCACAGCTGCATCTCCCACCTCAATGATTCTCCAGCCCCTTCCCTATCTTTGTAGCTGTATAGGATGTCAAGACTGTGGAACTGTTTGCTGTGTTATAGTGAGAGCTCAGCTTTTGGATAAGGAACCCCCTGAGCGAATACAGACATCAATGAATGCTGCTCCCTGTCTGTAAGCCTAGTCTCTTTGTTCAAGAATCCGATAAAGTTGCTGATAACACCAAGGGTCTGGAAATTCCTCCCATGCAGCCCCCCACCCGAAGCTGCCCCTCCCCACTCTGAGTAAAGAGGAACATGTAGAACCTCAGACAAAGGAATCACGCGCCCCTTGCATGAACACTGCGAGGGTATATAAGCTGTAAGAAATCTAACGAAGGGGAGATCATGCTTTGGGTCTGTTGAATGTCCCACAATCTCTGCCGGCATTAAATTCTCCTTCCTCTAACAAAGTTGTCTGAGCGTCTGAATTCCTCCATCGGGTGTGGCTTCCTGCAACATTATAACTGGGGACACGTGGTACCCAGGAAGGGTAAGGCTATATTTCCTCTAAAAGTTTCTGCTATAACTCCAGTGGGAAAATGTGTAACATTTACTGGTTGTAATAACCATTGTTTTAATATTTCAGATAATATAACCTTGAACTGCAGCTTCATGACTTCTGCAAGCTACGCAAATGCACATGTTAAATTACCTTCTGGATGGTTTCTTTTATGGAAAAACTGTTTATTCTTATGTTCCCACTAATAGTAGTAGGAGAACTTGCTCCCTGGGAAGACTGTTTTTATGCCTCAAAAATTTTCAACTAGGCACCACAGGGAACTCACCCTTGACTCCAGCTGTAATAGTGACATACATCTATTTAGTCCATCTGAGTATACTGCTTTATCTTTGTTTATTGTACCAGCTATGATGATTGCTCTGAATATAGAAGGTAACAGAATAGCTTGCTCCACAGTAAAAGCCCTAAATGCAACCTCTCAGGCCATCCATGGCATGGGAGAATTAGGACAGGTCAGAGAAGCTATTCTTGAAAACAGGGCCAATATGGATTACCTATTACTAAGACGTAAACATGGATGTGAAGAATTTAAAGGACTATGTTGCTCTAACCTCTCTGACAACTCACAGCTGAAGAAAAGGTTAAACAAATTCATAACATCATGTCCAATATTAAACAAAGGACAGAATTCGTCAATCTTGATCTCTCCCCCCTCACTTTCTGGCTTCCTAGCTTTGCCGGGTTAAGAGAAGCATTTCCTATTTTCACTTTATTTATTTGTAGGAGTTATTTCTTGTTATATCCAATGTGCTTTCATCTGTTGGTCAGCTGCCAGTTGGGTACCTAAGGCCAAACCAAGACCAAAGGGAGGAATTTTCTTACAACAAAGTGATCAATTCCATCTTAAGTCAGTCCCATAGAGGGGAAAATGATACAGGCCATTATTTACAAAGCGTGTTCACAGAACTTTGAATCATGCTTTTCAAAATATTTTTTTTTTTTACATTACTAAGTTTTGCTGAGGTTTTTACTTTTCTCTGGGGAAAAAGCCCCTCTCCCTCTAATTAAGATAATTATCGTGAAATTGGAACTCAGGTTCTCTGATTATTGATGAAGGATCACTGAAGCTTAGTATTTCTCTGGTCCATTGTCAGCAGAAATTGCCTTAGGCCAGGCAGGGCCATTGTAGTCATGAGGAGGAGGGGGCTCTTGACCCAGGACTTTCTTTAAGTAATGTATTCAAGAAAATCAATAGTAAGAAAATGAATACATATATGATTCAAAGGGACGGGGAGGCATTTTGGCGGGATACATCCTCTGAAGGACAACCCAAAACCACGTTCTGAATGAAACGAGAAAAGAGCTCCGTGAAACCCCAATAGGCAGGGACTACGACCCTCTTCAGCAGAAAGTAGGTACAGAAGAAGAGATCTCCCATTTCTTAACATCCATACTAATAAAAAGGGGGTTCATGGCTCTTGGAAAACAGGCAGGAAAGTTAGATAGGGGGTTCCAGTCTGCCTGCAAAGACACTTGGGTCATCCTACTCTAGAAAGGGTCCACCTATATCTGCCCACAATTAAGCAAGCCAGAGGGCATTTTAGGCTAACAGTAACTTAAAGGAAATAAGCAAGCAGATAATTGGGTACTAGTTTCAGCCAGTCACTTGCTCCTGCGCAATGAAACCCCAAAGACTTTCAACTCACCTGAGGCTCGTTACTACCATTATAATATTCTTATGCCTGGAAGTTCATCAATATAACAGACTGAATTCTGGGAATAAACCTGCGCAGAAAGTAAACGAGTCACTGAGTCCTCTCCATCTCAGTTATGCATTAAGAAAGCCCACTCTAAGAAAAGTAACCACCCACAGTAAGTAGGAATAAAGGCTTTGTTGCCGTGCCATTGAGCCACCTTTCTCAAGCCATCCCTCTCTTAGCAGCTTGGAAGTGTACGGTCACTTTACTCTCCCTTCCAATAAAGCTGTTCTGTTGCTCTGTATTTCCGTGTCTTGCTCAATTCTTTGTTTGAGACATCAAGAGCCTGGACATTGTGTTGAGAGGGGAAAGGAACCCCACTCTCCAGTAACATACATGAATCAATATTGGTGGGGAGATATGAACAAGGCTGCAAAAAGTGCCTACCTTAAGTGTCTCGCCTGTCCAAAGTACAACCCAGGAAAGCCTATTCACACTGCCCCTGGACATTTTATATTGCCTAATCACAAGTTGAGGTTTCACAAGTAGATTTTCTACAGCTTTTCCGTCTCATGGATACAAATATGTTTTGGTCATGATATGATTGTTTTCTCACTGGACTGAAGCTCTTTGTCTTGCAAACAAGCTAATGCCTCTGCAGTGACTAATATCCTGTCTGAGGAGGTTATTCCTATTTGGGGAACTCCCCTCAAACTCCACAATGATGGAAGGACCCATTTTCTGGTCAAGTGCTACAAGTCTGTGCTATTTTGCTGCTTCTGCAACATTTTCACTGTATTTACCATCTTTAATCTTCAGGGTTAGTTGAATGTATTAATGGAATTATTAAGAGTTAATTGGCAACATTTGTAGAAACATCAAATATCTTGGCTAAAAGGACTGTCGTTCTTTTAAATCTCAGGTCTATCTCTTTTGGGACTCCTGAGCTTTTTTACCTTTTGAGATAATTACAGGACACCTCATGTATTTGGCTTCTGCTTCTTTTGATCCACGGTTGGTAAAAGAAAACATTTCAATATTGTAAAGGCTTCATTTCTTCTACTAAAGATAGTCATTCTTTGGTAGAACAATGTTTTCATAGTGCACACCAGAAAAATGAAAAACAAAATCCATACTCTACAAGTTGGAGATTTTGTTTACTGGAAAAGACACTTCAAAAAAAGATTCCCTCCAGCCCTGCTGGAAGGGCCTTTATTAGGTACTGCCAACTAACCGCTGTGCTGCTAAACTCCAGGGAGACTCTTGGATACATGTGTCACACCTAAAGAAGGCACCAAATTCTAACTGAAACTGCAAAGTCTGATGACCTGAAGCTAGAGCTGTCAAAATTTAAAGCAAATGACCTCTGAAGGAAATGAATTGCCAAAACAACTGAATCAGGCCTGTACAACTCTTATTATTGATTCTTTATTTTTCTATTTTTCTTGGAAGGGACATGCCCTTTTTACATTACCTAAGCTATTGTGAAAATGGGGGAACTTTTCTAGTCATCGAATCTATCAAAATCTTTGATCTATCCAAGATAATGGTCATTGTTTATTTACAGGTTTGAGTTCTTGGTTTTAATTCATCATATAGACTAGGTTGTTATGTTGTGCTAATTCTGTTTTGAATTCTTATCATGAAGCTCTGCACCTGTTGCCTCTTATACCTGGACACGAGCTGTTCCTGATCCATGTACTTTCCCTCTGATGTGAGAAACAACACCCAGAAGAGGTCTTTCCTGACATCAAGGGACAAAAGGCTGAAGTTTGAAGATCTGACTGTTGATCAGTGATACTTTCAGAGAAAGATCTTGATCAAAAGGGTTGGAGTGATAAATATGTACTGGAACTTTAAGCAATCAGTCAGGAGGGTCTCTGGGTGGAGTAAGGGCTTATGGAAGTTCTTACCCTCTGCATTAGTGCCAAAACCCAAAAGGGGATAACCCTACAGGAAGAACTCTATGATTATAATAGAGCTCTATGGTTTTAACTTCCCTTAACTTTCTTTTCCATTCTATAAATACCCCTCCACCTTGGCATGCAGGCCAGAATGTGCACATGGATTGCCATGTCTGTGTGTATTGGGGTGCAGCACTTTCGTTTTCTTGAATGAATCCTTTATGATGTTTAAACACCTGGTTGGTATTTTCAGTTGACAATGTATAGTCTTCTTTTGTGATACAGAGTTCAATTAACTAGGTCAAACTAGTTCCTGTGTTTTTCAAATTTTTGAAGTCTTTAAAAGTTTTGAAGTTTTTAACCTTTAACATTATACATCTATTCTATAATGATATCACAGGGAGACATTTAAAAAACCTTGTGATTTAGAAAAATTTAGAAATTTTTTTCTTGTGAATGTTAATTTTGCTGCCTTGTAAATTTTATAAGCAAACCTCCCCATAAACAAAATGCATTCATGACTGTCATCTATAATTGGCTTCACCACTAATCTGAGTTTGATGAAAAGTGCCACCAGCCACTTATTAATTTGTATGTGAACATGAGAGTTTATTCTGAAATCTCTTTCCTGCCAACATGAGCTACATAATCTACCTTTTAAAGATTCTCAAATCTGTCCCTGACACTGTATTTTTAGAAAAAACATGAAGGAAGTAAATGTTTAGGAAACAAATAAAATTGGATTAGCTTTCAGTTACATTTGGATGAACTACAGAGATTTAAAAATGAAGATGTTTACAGAGATTTAAAAATGAGGATATTTATTATAAATGCAGTTAATAATTCTGTCAAAGTGGTTCTTTAGTTTCACTTCTCGAAGGAATCTTTCCTAGTGAAGAAACCAACATTTGCAATAAAGATGGGAAAATGTGATCCATTCTTCACTGATAAAATATCACACATTTTAGAAAAACATGTTACAACTGTAATAAATTTGGAAGGGCTTTAGACAGAATGAATCTTCACTAATCAAAAAATCATTCTGGGGAAGAACTTAAAGTTGAATGGGGCAATGTATTCAACAAAGAGTCAGACATTATCCATTCCACGCCATTTAGGATTAGAGAAATTTAAAAAGTATGATGTATGTGGCATAATTATCCAAAATTCAATTTTTGAGGCACCATTAGAATACTAATTTTGGAACAAAATTGTACAGCTTTTATGAGTATGGATGTTATAACCTTACTAAACGATCAGTCAAATGTAATGAACATCAAAAAGTTATAATTAATGTTTAAATCTTATGTGACATCATGATGGTATATAGCAGTGAAAACTAAAGTTAATATATATAAAAGTTTTTTTAATCCAAAATGACCTTACCTCAATAAATTTTTACAGGAGAGAACTCTTCCATATGGAGGAATATGACAAACACAGATTTTATAGTGGATATTAGTTAACTCACAAATATTGTCTTAAAATATTACTCAAAGTATAAAAGAAACCTTTGGAAATTTGATAATCTAGCTTTACTCTCTTTAGGGTTGCTAGAGAAGAGAATAGAAATCCTGATCAAATGGTCCTAGAAATACTGCAAAAGTATTCTTTAGATGAAGGCAAATTCGGTTATCTTAAAAAAAAATGCATACTTTACAAGGTTTATAATCCACACCTGACATCAGAAATAGAAAAACTAGTTGAAATATAAAAATGATCTTTTTACTTTTGGGTAAACGTAAAGAGATTTTGAAAATTTTTAAAATAAATTGACAAATAAATTATGTCACAAAACTTCATCTCGAAGGTTCTTATCATTACCCACACGTGTGGAATAAAAAGTATGAAGAACAGCGCAATTTACATATACTTTTTAAAAATTATTCCTTTTTTTAATGGAACGGTTGGTGACCTTTATCGCACGTCTCAGGTAATTTTCAGTTTCACGTTCAAGTTTGTATCCCCAACACAGACAACTGCACTCTTTACTTAAATTGCTTAAATTCTAATTGCAGCATAAGTTTCTGAATCCAACCATCACCCCACATCGACTCCCCACCGAAATCCCCGTTGCCAGACGGCTACTTTCTCTCCCAGGACTCACTTTTCGCAAAAAGTTTTGACTAAAATCGTTTTCAATCTGTTAATATTTAGACATTACCGTTTTCAACATAACTGGCCCACACCTTAAACTGTTTGAAACATCAATTTAAAATAGGCAGGGAATAGCCCTGCTCCATGAGGACAGGAAAGAAAATCAACACGTTACAAACCCGGAAAATAACCGCAACCTAAAGAAATAAGCGGCGGGGAGCCCTGGCCCCGCCCCTTTATTGGCCCCGCCCTCCCCGCTCCCATTCAGGGCCTCGCCCCTCTCAACCTCAGCCCCGCCCATCTTAAACACCGCCCCTCCCCGCCTTTTCGCGGTCACCTCCTAGGTCGAGCCGCTGATCAATCCCCACTCACCGCGGGAAATGCTCCGCTCAGGCGCCTACACGCCCCGTCGTTTCCGGCAGTGCGCATGCGCAGTTTCTTGCAGATCCGGAAACGCCTATAGAGGAATGGCAGTTACTATGCCGTCGTGCCTTTGGATCTTTCTGGTTAAAACATGAGCGTCTCAGTCCACAGAGTTACACACATAAAGCCTGTGGGGTGCTACGGATGTTGAAATCCCAAACCCCTTAAGTCCACACACCCGTGCTTCGAACCGGTGAGTCATCTCCTCTTGGAGAAAGGTCCGAACCTTGACCGCATGGTCGCCGTCAGGGGAAAGGGTCTGCATTTGTTTCCGGGTAAAATCTTTCTGAGGCTGTCTGGTGTGTGGTCTTTCCTCTTTCGTGCCATTAAACAACAGCTGCCACGTTTTCCTGCTAAAAACCCTTCATAGGCCAGCCCTCCCACCCCATGCCATTTAAAATTCTTGGAGATGGGTTCAAACCCTTTATGCCCCTCCTCCCAGCCCTTCCACTCAGCCATGGAGGCCCTGATTCCTCTTTGGTCTGCGATGCTGCAGACCACCCCCAACCCCATTTTTCTAAGACTCCCCTCATACCCCATTCAAAAAAGCTCAACGCCCAGGGAGAGCACACTTTTAGGGCCGGCGGGGTTTAGGAAAAAGACCACAGGTTACTACCCCCACGCGGGAAGTGGCTTTGTGGCAGCGGTGACTTTGAAGGGGAGACCAGAAAAGGAGCAGAACAAGGGTGTGAGGGCGATCACGAGGAAGAGACAGAGAATGAGAGACAAGTGAGAGGAAGAAAAGGTCGCTCGCTGTCCGGGGTTCATAAAGAGACCGCAAAGTAGAATATGTGGGAGGGACGTGTAAAGAGAATGAAAGAGAGTAACTCCGGAAAGAGCAAGAGGAGAAAGAAAATAGGGAAATATAGAATAAAGGGAGGAGCTCCACAGAGATGAAGGGGAGCAAAAAAGGAGGGCGCTTGGTTAGCAGGAGAGGGGGCAGGAAAGGACAACGCACTTCAGACGGAGAGCGTGGTTAGGAGAAAGTTGGGGGAGCCTAGCGCAGGAGCAGAAAGTGGGGGTAGGGATGCCAGAGCCCAGGGAGAAAGTACTGAGCTTTGGCAGAAGGGCTGCATCAGGAAAGATTGTAATGGGGAGCAGAGGGGACACAGAGAAAAGGGAAAAGAGAAGCAGAAATACATGAAGATGGGAAGCAATCAGAAAGATTAGGAAGAAATTGCAACTGAAAGTGAAATAGTTTTCAAGAGTGTCACCGGAACAGGTGTAAGGAAAGAATAGAGAAAAGAGGAGAAAGACCAGGGGAGTAAATAGGGAAAACAGAAGAAAGGAGCACAATGGAGAAAACCAACGTAAGAGACAGACTGATAGACAGAAATACATAGTAGTGGAGGAAGAAGGGAACCCAGATCTGGATGGGATGTGGATAATTAAATCGTGATATTTGAACTTCTGGCTTTGAAATCCGTTTAATTTAAAATTTGCTGAACTGTTTCAGTTATACAGATGAGAATGACAGTTGCAAAACTCCGGTTTATAAGGCTCATGCATTTTATAATTGTTTGCA
>PVKZ01007200.1:5188-25805 GCA_004027375.1 Macroglossus sobrinus | reverse complement strand
CCCTGACCCCTAACCCTGACCCTAACCCCTAACCCCTAACCCCAACCCTAACCCCTAACCCTGACCCTAACCCTAACTTTAAACCTAACACTAATCCTAACCCTAACCCTAACCCTAACCCTAACCCTAATTGTAACACTAACACGAACCTTAATCCTAACCCTGACCCTAACCGTAATGCTGACCCTAACCGTAACCCCTAACCCTAACTTTAAACCTAACACTAATCCTAACCCCTAACCCCTAACCCCAACCCTAACCCCTAACCCTAACCCTAACCCTAACCCTAATCAACGCTAACACGCTAACACGAACCTTAATCTTAACCCTGACCCTAACCCTGACCCTAATCATAACGCTAACGCGAACCTTAATCTTAATCCTAATCCTAACCCTAACGGCCTTGCTCAGAGGCCTCCCCTTGGCCACAGCCTCCCATGAGGCCCCGCCGGGCAGCCCAGGCCACATGGGGGGCCCTCTGGGTCTGGTCCCTGTCCACCGAGAGGGTCAGCCGGCCTGAGCCTCAGTGGCTCCACAGGGCTGCAGGGTCCTGCTGGGCTGCCCGTCCCCATGGGGTGGTGGCATAGAGAGGCAGGGCCTGGCCAACGGGAGTCACATAAGAGGCTGGGTGTGGGGGGCGGGGCCCCCAGCTGTGCTGCGGGGGGTGAGGAGGTGGTCTCCAAGGTCCACTAGAAGGACAGGGTTCCAGGGGGCAGCCTGTGAGAGCAATGGGGAGGCACAGCTGCTCCGGCCGCTGCACCCCACCCAGCCCACCCCAGCCCACCCACCACACCCTGAGCAGGGCCTGGGGACTGATGGTAGTTCTGGGGTGACCTCTCTGGGCCACGGTCTCCCCAGCAAGGCACATAGGGGGCTGGATTCCGGGCCTTGTAAGATGCCCCGAGCTCACTCAGGGGGTCTGGGCATGGCCCTCGCTCAGAGCCCCCACATCCGCCAGGCTGGCCTCCCTTTCCCACCGGTCCACGCCCAGGGAGAAGCAGCCCCAGGGCTTACTGGGAGGGGCCCGAGCCAGCCATATTCCAGGCCCTGCTCCCTGCCACCCGTAGGCCCCTCACCTCTGGGGCCCCGGCCGTGAACCCAGAATGCCAAACTCTTAGTCACCCATCAGGGCCTCCCGGGTGGGACCCCCGGAGTTCATCCTTCCCTCGGCTGTGCCTCAGGCACCCTCTCTGTGTTCAGCCCTCCTGTCCCTGTGTCACTCCAGCCAGGGACACTTCTGACGTCCACGAGCCCCACAGAGACGGTGGGGCAGGGCAGACGGCCGGGGGGCCCGGGAGGAAAGGGGGGCCCATGTCCTTCCTGGGCTCTGCCCTCCCACCTGGGTCCTCCACGTCTAGTCGCCTGCCCTTCACCCCACTTTCAAAGAGAACCCCAGATTTTCCTGGATGCAGAGGGGCCATGGGCTGTGGGGCCCACCCCGTCCCCTGACTGAGAAGGGCCTGAGCCCCTAGAGGTGGTGGGGCAGGGTGGGGGTCCTGCCCCGCCCCCGTGCCTGTCGTGGGGGGCTTGGGGAACCACGGGGGCTTGGCCCGTGTATATGACAGTTGAGGGCTCCATGGGTCTTGGGGCTGGGCCTGAAAGGGGTCGGCACAGGGAGGTGGGCAGGGGCTGTGGGAGGGGCACAGCCACGAGGCCTGTGGCCAGGACGCACGGTGGGGCTGCTGCCCCCACACGGAAGCTGAGGAACGGGCCGGCCTGGGGGCCTCACGGCTGCAGTCCCCCGACCCACGTCCGGCCTCCCCGCGGTGGCCGGCAAGGGCGGGCACGGGGCCATGAGCACAGGCCACACATGGGGCCCCCCGGCTCCCGGCACTAATGTGGAAAGTGCCACTTCACTCCCCGGGGGGTGGGACGCTCGCCACCAGCTGCGAGGGGGCCACTCGGCCATCAGGCGCCTCGTGGGGGACCCTAATGACCCTCGTGCCCCAGAGATGCTGACGGCCAAGGAGACGCCCCGCAGGCTTGGCTCCGGGAAATGGTGTGGAAAATGCAGCCTCAGCACCCGCCCCCCACCCCCTGCCCCCCGCCCCCCGCCATCTGCCACGCCCGGGGCCCCCGGGGTGGCTGCAGGTGAGGGCTATAAAGGGTGCCCAGCCCTGTGGCCAGCTACATTCCCAGGCCGCCAGCAAGCAGGTGGGGTCCCGGGGCTCAGCCCGCTCAGCCTGGGTTGGGGGGGCTGCCCTGCTGGGGTCCAGGGGCTCCTCTCCTACCTACCGCGTTCAGTGGGGGGGGTGAGCGCCCCATCGGGGGGTCCCCTCGCCGGCCTCAACCCCGCCTGTCCGCAGGTCGCCGCCGCCCGCCATGGCCCTGTGGATGCGCCTTGTCCCGCTGCTGGCCCTGCTGAGCCTGTGGGCGCCCGCGGCCACCCCGGCCTTCGTCAACCAGCACCTGTGCGGCTCCCACCTGGTGGAGGCGCTGTTCCTGGTGTGCGGGGAGCGCGGCTTCTTCTACACGCCCCGGACTCGCCGCAACATGAAGAACCCGCCGGGTGAGCCACCGTCACCACCACCGCCCGTTGCCACCGCCGTGGGGCGTCTCCGGGAAGGGGGCCCGCTGCCCGGTCAGCACTGGCACCGGGGGCGCCAGGAGGGTGGGCTCGGCTCCCCCACCTTCTCCGCCCACCTTCTCTTCCCGACCCTTCCTGACACCGCAGCCTCAGAGCCGGGGCCCGGGGGCCCACACTCGTGGGGGCGACACGGGGTGATGGGGACCCGGCCTCCTGCTCGCACACGCACGCATCGCTGTCGGGGGCCGTGGCACAGGGCCCCGTCCTGGGAGCTGCGGTGCGCTGCACGGGGTCCAGAGTGGGGGGGCAGGCCCAGGGGTCCCCGTTCGGGTCCCCACGGCGGCATCGCCCCGGAGGGGGCCGGGGGACGCCTGCAGGATATGTGGGGACCGCCCCGAGAAGCGTGCACCGGCTCTCCCGCAGGGGCCGGTGGGGCTGGGGGTCAGCGGGGGGCCGCGCCCTGCCCCGCCCTCACCCTCGGCGCCCCCGTCTTGTCCCTGGGCAGCAGTGGAGGTGGAGCCAGCCGAGGTGGCACCAGCCGAGGTGGTGCCGGCCGAGGACCCCGATGCGGGCGACGCGCAGCTCGTGGTGCAGGGCGGCTACCGGCTGAAGCGTGGCATTGTGGACCAGTGCTGCGCCAGCATCTGCAGCCTGCGCCAGCTGGAGAGCTACTGCGACTAGCCGGCCGACCCCCGCCCCCCGCCCGCGCCCCCAGGCCGTCCAATAAACCCCTTGAATGAGCCTGGCTGGTGTCGTCTGTGTGGGGAGAGCTGGGGGGGGAAGGGCGGGGCTTCCGGGGGGGTTTATGGAGCCCCCTTTTCTGTGCTCTCTGTGTGTCCCCGGGCGGTGCCCCTCAGCTGGCGAGCTCCTGCAGCCCCTGCCCTGGGGTGCAGAGAGGACCCCCTTCCCCCGGGGGGCAGGGCTGAGAGGGGGCTGCGGCGCCGGTGGGAGGCTGCGGGCAGGGGCTGGCTGGGAGCTGACCCCTGCAGGCTCCCAAGCCCTGGGTCGGACATGCCAGTGACCGCTGCTCTCCGGGCTGTCCCTTGGAGGGAAGCGGCCGGCTGTGGGGAGGCAGGGGACGGGGAGAGGCACAGCAGGCTGCCCATCTGGGCCTCTCTCCCAGTGTCCCCCACCGGCCCGGGTCTGGGGCAGCCTCAGCCCCCCGCCCGTATCCAGCCAGGGGAGACCCGGGAGAAAGCAGGACAGGCTGGACGGCACCCCGGAGCCGGGGATGGGCTCGGGGCATCCTGGCCGTGTCCCCCTGAAAACTGCAGCCCGCGAGGCCACCCCAGCCCTGTTCCCGCACGGTGCAGCCCCCACACGTGACAGTCACCCCCCAGAAGTGCCTTTGGGGCCTGAGGACAGAGTCCCCTAAGGTCCCGGCCTTCAGGGGTCGTGACACCCCACTTCCTCAGTACATACTGCATCCCCGAGTGTCTCTGCTGGGCACCCCGCCCAGGCCACCGCCTGGCACGCCAGGGCTGGCTGGCGCTTGGGAGGTCAGCGGCTGGCCCTGACCCTGACTGCAACGGGCCTGCCAGCCGCCCAGGCCAAACCAGCCCGCGCCCTCCCCAAAGGCCCCAGGCACGGGGCAGGGCCCCCGCGGCCACGGACCACCAAGGCCGGCCTCGGGGCCGAAGCTGACCCTCAAGCCGGGCGCCCAGCTTGCCTGGCCAGGCCTCCTGACACCGCTCCCCACGACCCCCTCGAACCCCTCCAGAGCTTGTGCTGGGCTGGCAGCGAGCCCCGCCCTGGAGCGGGGGCGGGGCCGAGGGGGCGGGTGCACACGGACCCTGGACCTCCCGGTGTTGGGGAGGGACCTGGGATGTCCAGCAATCGCTTCTGGGGACACCGAGGCGTCCCCGGCAGCCGGGTAGAGAAAGGGGCGTCCTGCCAGAGCTGAGGTACGTGAGCCCCACGGCTGGGGCAGCTGGGGCAGGTGGGGGCGGGCGGGGTCGGGGTGCCTTCGAGGCAGCCGTCAGCCGAGCCTGTGTCCGTCCGGCTGCACTGCCAGCCGGTGAGACCCTGGGGAGGACCCCGGAGCGTCCCTCCCTCTCGGGCCAGCAAACTGTGGCGGGGGGAGGCAGGGCTTCCGGGGTCTGGGGACACACAGGCCGCCCCAGGGCTGGGCCTGCCTGGTGCCGGCACCTCGGGGGTGTCACCGGGGTACTGCCCCCGCCCCCAGAAACTCGGTCACATTGTGACGTGCTCTTTGCCCTGGCCTGGGCGGGGAACCGCCCTCTCCCCGTCCCGAGACCTGCTCAGCCCTGAGTCCCAGCCCCTGGCCGTGACCTGCTCCCAGCAGCCCCTCGGCTCCCGGCACAGCTCCTGAAAGGTGGGTGGGCGGCCCCCCCCCGTACCCCTGGACGCGGGCGGCAGAGGCGGATCAGACCCACGCCCTGGGGCCCCCGGGCCCCCGAGGGCTTTGCCGCCGGTCCGGACCCCTGCCCGCCCCGCTGGGAACCGGAGGGACGTCCTTCCCTCCTGGGGCCTCAGACCCCGTCCGCCCGTGGACCGGGCTCTCGTGCCCCCGGCACCTGTGTCCAGCCCTGTGTGGGGACCCGCGTGCGGGGTCGGAGGGAGCCGCGAGCTGCTCCCCAGAGCCCCCACCCTGCCGGGCGCCCTGGCCCTTCGCGAGAAGGGCACGTCCCATGTTGTCACCATGTTCCACCGCCCCACGGGCCGTGTGGGGCAGGCGCTGTCGAACTCGTCGTGTCTCTGAGACCAGGGCCCGGACGTCTGTCCCCCGGCGTCCTGTCGGGGTGGCTGCCTCTGGGCTGCAGCCCGGGCCTCATCTGCCCCCTGGCACGGCTGAGCTGGAGCCCGTGCCAGGCAGTGGGGCTGTTTGCCGTCTCCTGCGGGCAGTAAATATTTGCCATGCCCACTGTCCTCCCGGCCCAACGAGCCTGAGCACAGGGCAGGGGGGGACTGGAGGGGGCCTGGCACCGGAGGGAGGGGTGGCCGGCCGGAGAAGAGGGGGTGCAGCCAGGAACCAGGGGTGGCAGCTACAGGTAAAGGCCCACGCCTCCCTGGCCGAGCCTGGACTGAGCCTCTGCAGGTGTCTGTGTCCCGCTAGGCTGGGAGGCGGGACACCTGTGTCCCCACCTCGAGGAGTCCCCCCCAGCCTGCACGCCCCCCGCGCAGGTGGCGGCTCTGAGTGGGTGGGCGGGCAGGCACCTGGCCACTCCGCTCAAGGCGGCCGGAGCGGCTGTTCGCAGGCGCGACCAGCAGAGGGCGCCAGAGCCACACTTCTGCGCGCTCCGCGGGCCCACGGGGCTGCCCACGGGGCTGCGGCCCTCACTGTCCCGGCCCGGGGGTGCTGGAGGGGCTGGCGCCCCGTCTTCTGGAGCCTGGAGGTTCAGGAGACAGAGAGGGTGTCCAAGGTCCCAAGCCGCACCCCATCTCTCTCAGGGGTCCCGGCGTCCAGGGGAGCAGCTGGACAAATGTACTGGGTGCCCAGCACCCTGGGAAAGTCCCCAGTGAACGCCAGAGGCCTGGGAAGTCCTTCCGGGTGCCTTCTCCAGCACCCCACACCGCGGCGGAGCAAAGGGAGAAGGCAGCCCGGCCGGGCCTGAGCCTCTGACCAGGGTGTGCAGGGCCCTGGGGACAAGAGGCTGGGGGTGGCGGATGTCACTGCCATGGCCACCTCGGCTGCAAAAGCCAGAGGGTCACGTGCGGGGGGCTTCGGGAGGGGACCCCAGAACAGGGGCCTCAGGCCGGGACTCGGGGGGACTAGCTGGTCCCTCCCCCACGTCCCCTGTCCCCCCCTCCCTGCCCCCAGTGTGGACAGGGGAAGGTCAGCCCCGGAAGGAACGTGTTTTCGGGGGGCAGGGGTGGCCGGGGCCTGGGGACCAGGACGTGGCGACCAGGTGGTGGGGCGCTGCCCCCCTACCCCCCAGCCTCACTGTCCCCCACTGTCCCCCACGCCCCTCCGGTCCCCCCCTCGGTGGCCTGCCAGCGGCCCCCCACCTCAGCTCAGACTCCCCACCGCCCACCCGCTGCTGTTGTTGGGGGACCCCATTCCCCCATGGGACAGTGTCCAGGGCCCCACAGACCCCCGGGAGCTGGGCCCCCACCGTCTGAGGCACTGGGCCCACGCGGACCAGGCCGCGGGGCCGTCCGACCCTGGGGGGGGAGGGGCGCACATTCCTCCAGCTCACGCGGACCCCCCACCCAGCCCATCTGTGTTTGTGGGAAACGGAGCCAGCGCCCGGCGGGCCTGCGGCTCGGGGCACCCTTCTGTTCTTCAGAGTCCCCCCACACCCCGTGCTTCAGAGCTTGGCCCCGTTCCGGCCGTCTCGCTCGGGGCCACCCTCCCACACCCGAAGCCCGGGTCCGAGGGACTGTCCCTCCCTGGGCCTCCGGTTCTGGGCCGTGGCTTAGCCCACACGGTGGCAGGAACACGGCTGACACGAGATGAACCTGGGTACTCTGGGGTGGACCTACGGCTCCAAACCTATGGCTCTGCCACCCCGGCCGTGCCTGGCTGTCCCTGGCTGTCCCCGGCCTTGCCTGGCCATGCCTGGTACACTCCCGAGGTCTGACACACTCAGCCTGTCCAAGACTTCTTCAAGGGGCAGAGGGGACGGAGTAGAAGGCAGGCTCCCTCCCCGGGATCGGGAGAGTGGGGTCATCCTGTCGCCCGCCAGGGTGCTCCCCCAAGCCCAGTCCAGCCAGCAAGAGGAGGAGAGGGGAGAGCTGGGGTCACCCCACCTCAGCTCCGACCGCACAATCAGAGGTCAGATCCACAGAGATCAGAGAGGCAGGCTAGGGGGCTTCCTGGAGGCAGCAGCTGTGCTCCCACACAGGCACCTTGCCCTTGACCTTGAGAAGGAGTCCACATCAGGCCGCCTCCGCCAGGGTTAAGAGCCCAGCCCAGGGATGGCTGTGAGTCGAGCCCGAGTCCCCTCCCTGGAGCCATGGGCAGCGGTGCCCACACAGAGCAGGCGGCCTGGGCCTGTCCCCAAAGCTGGGCGTGGGCCGGCCCAAGCCAAAAAGGAGGGACAGGCTGAGGTCCACTTGCCCTCAGCACGTCGGGCCAGCTGGACCGTCCGCCCGACACCGGTGCAGGGCTGACGTGGGAGCTGGTGGCCGGGGACGGGCAGCTCATGTCCCAAGCTGAGTAGTCACCAACTCCCCCCTCGGCCACCGCACAGAGCCTCGTCCCCCGTGCGCCAGGCGTGCGTGCGGCTGCGGTGTGGGGACCGAGGCCAAGGGCCTCGGGCCGCCTGTCCTGACTCGGCTGCTTCTTACCTGGTGTCTCTGGAAAGTCACTTTCCTTCTCGGGGCTTCAGTGACAAGGGGACAGCTCTGAGGGCTGGTTCTCACCCGGTGGTCACGGGCAATAGGAAGCGAAGGATTCTTCCAAGGTTTAGCCGTGTTCCCATGGCCACCAGGTGTGACCAGCCCCCCAGGTGAGGCCCATGGAGGTGTGATTATCCCCGCAAGGCGTGGCCCGTGGGGGGTGACCAGCCCCCCACGCGTGGCCTGGGCCGGGTCGCAGAGGGCGCTCACAGACTGGACGGAGGGAGAGAGGGTGAGGCCTGTGGACGGAAGGGTGGGGAGGAGGTGCAAGGCCAGGGGGGCTCCCTGCACCGGAAGCCCCTCGAAGGGGCGGGGCCTCGTATCGCTTCGAACCCCAAGCCCAGCAGCCAGCGAGGGCAGGGGGCGGGGGCAGGGGGCGGGCAGGAGGAGACGCCGCCCGCCGGCCTCCTGCTCCCCGCAGCACCGTCTCTGGGAGGCAGGCAGATGGAGGGGCCTCTCCAGGCAGGTGTGCGGGGTCACAGGAACACGGAGGGGGCTGACTCATACGGGGGCCGCACAGCGAGGAGCTCTCGGGATGGGGGCGCTGTGTGGCCGCCGCCTCCCGGCTCCGTCCCCAGGTTTGGGAAGCGCCCAGGTGTGTGTTATCCTCAGAAGAATGGCCACAGGTAGTAGGAAAACCTGGGGAGGCCGAGGCTGCACTTCTCCACGCGGCCACAAGGTGTCAGCCTCCGGCCAGGTTTGAGGGGCTCGGCTGGGGGGCTGCGTTCAGAACAAGAGGGAGCCCACCCTTGCGATCTCAGGGTCCCCGCCTGCCCTGGCAGGTGTCCCGACATCCTGCCCTGGCACGGGGTCCCAGCATCCTGCCCCCGAACCTCTCGGTAACGTATCTGATTTTATTCTGAAGCAAACAGAACACAGTCTCCCATAGGTCCCAGAATACAACAGAAGCTTCTGGAAAGTGTCCCAGGTGTAACTGGTGGCTTTGCGCGTCCACCCGGCCGTGTCCCCTGGGTGGGAGCCTCCAGCCCACGACTCCCCCAAGCCTCCCACTCCCCCCTCTGAATGCCAGGGTGGAGGCAGATGAGAGCCTCGATCCGAGCGCAGAGGTGCAGAGCCCATGTGTACCCCACACTGCCGGGTGCCTCCATCATGGTGAAGAAGGGGGTCGTTTTGCCCTCCAGTTCTCTCCGCAGGGCGCCCCGAATTCAGCGCCTTTGGGCCGTGCCGCTGTAATTCCAGAAGTGGCCACGGGGTGGCAGCACGAGGCCGCTCATGCGGCCGAGCGGCGGCGACCGGGCGCAAGCGATTTGTGGGCGTACTCCAGTGTTCTCCCGCTTAAGTGGGGACCCAGCGCGAACCCCAGGACGGAATGGCCCCTCTCCTAGGCCCACGACGCAGTGGGGTGACGAGATTTTTGTTACGAGGCGTCCCATACCCCTGTACCCCATCGCTCCCTTTGTGTGCCCTTCACTCCCCTGTACCTGCGTGTCCCCTGGGAAAATGGTCTGAGCCCCAGACCCCCATGCTGCTAGTCCTGCCTCTGGCACCGGGGTCCCCCTCTCGCCCTCCACGGCCTGGCCACCTCCCCTGGCCCCCAGTGTGCCCCACGCAAGACTCTGGTGGGCTGGGAGGTGACCACTGAGGTGAGCCCCGTGGGGCGGGGTGGGGGGCAGGAAGCTCCTCGTTCACGTTCGGGGGGACACCCCCTCCGTGGGCCTCTCCAGCAGCCTTCTCATGGGGGGGGGTCGGCCCTTCACTCCCTCTGATCCCACCTGCAGCTTGCGACACCCCAGCCAGGGCTCCCAATAGGGACCTGGCGGTCACTCCTGGTGACACCGGGCACATTGCTGGGATGCCAGGGGACGGCATGAGTGTGAGGCCGGCGAAGCCACAGAGCCCAGAGCCAGCAGGAGCAGCGTCTGGGGCACCCCAGGCTGCTCCACCCCGAACCCTGCTGTGTCCTGGGCCCGGCTCGGGGCCTCTAGCCCCCCTCGTCCCTCCCCACCTGCCCCCGCATGGAGTGCTGTGGCCCCCCGACATCTGCCTCCCGTTTGGCACACCCCAGGCAAACGTGACTCCCCTCCAGGCTGACCGTCTCCTGCCCGGAATGCCCTGTCCCTCCAGCCAGGAGACAAAGGGGGAAGTAGCCCCTGAGCCAGGCCGGTGGTCAGAGTCGGGGAGACCCCCCGGGGAGCAGGACGTGTGTGTGTGTCCGTGTGTGTGTCGTGTGTCGTGTGTCCGTGTGTCTGTGTGTGTGGCCGGTGGCCTTCTACAAAGTGCAGTCTCGGCCTGGCCTGTCGCGCGTCTCTGCTCCCGCTCCCCCTGCAGGCCTGGGGAAGAAGTTTGAGTTCCCAGCGCCACTCGGTCCCATCGGGTGGCACGTCTGTCCCCGGGGCCGTTCCCCGGCTGCTGCGAGCCGGGTCCTGTGCCTTAGCCACAGGGGGACCCGGGCTCCCGAGCCGGGGAGCAGCCCCTCGCCACCGTCCCTGCGGGCCTCACACCGTCCCTGAAGGTGGGGGCCCTGTCAGGGTGTGACTGGTGGTGGAGGGGAGCTCCCAGGGGAGTCCCCCGCCTCCAGAAGGCTGCACTGTGCTGGAGCAGCGTGGGGGGTCCCCCGAAGTACGATTTTCTGACTGCACCCCCATTTTACCCGTGCCATGCCCACCCACCCACATCCCGGGTGCCAAGTGTCAACCTAGGGAAGCCCCGTCCTCTCCGACCAGCACCCCCCATTCTTAGTCCCACACCCCCCCAGCTGGCAGGATTGCTTCCGGCTTGTGCCGTCACCCGCAGACCCCTCTGCTGGGCTCGGGGCGCCCCGATCGCCGCCCCCCGGTGCGGCACGGTGCCCCCGCCCGCGGAGTGGGTGCCAAGCTGCCCTAACCCGGAGGGGCTCGAGGAGACGCGTGTGAGGGCCAGGGAGTGCCTTCGGTTGGCACCTGGGCGGGCGGGGTGTCGGGGTGACCGAGCACCCCAGTTCTGGCCCGTTGTTCACACCCTGAAAGCGCCCTTCACCCTCTCTGCAGCCTCTGCCTCTCCTGCACCCGCTGGGCCCGGGGGGCCAGGCACCCCAGCCACGGCGGTGACCGCTCACGTCGGCCTGGCCAGCGCAGCCCTGACCGGGCCGTGTGGGCAGAGCGCCCTGGGTCCCCGGGACTGTCCCGGGCTCCTCGTCCTCCACCTAGCAGCTTCGGGGACGGCGCAGCTCAGGTGAGGGACCTTGTCCTCGCCCCCACAGCACCCCTGCGAACAGAAAGCAGGGTTTTGAGCGAAAAGTTTCCTTGGGCTGCGTCCCCTCGCCCGGTCCCCACGGGTGACGGTGACAAACAGGAGACCACACAGAGAGGCCAAGGACTCAAGATTTTAAAGCAGTTTTTTTTAATACCATTCACACTTCCCCGTCCCCACCTCCCCCCATACCCACAACCAGAGTCCCAGCGTGGGGCTGAGGACGAGGGAGGGAGGGCGGAGGGGTCGTGGCCCTTGACACGCACAGCTGGATGAGCCCAGCTTCTCTCCCCGGGGACCCGGGCTCCGCTGGCGCTCGTCGGGGGGCCCCCCCCTTCCCAGGGCGGCCTGCTCTCCCTCCTCCTGCCCGGCACAGAGCTGTGTGCTCTGCCTCGCGGCCACCAAGGCGGGAGTGTCAGGGACAGGGGTGGCCCCGAGGCTGGCCTGTGTGTGCAGCCCCACGCCGTCACCGGGGAGGGGGCAGCCGTCCGAGAGAGGGTGTCCGGCCTTCCAGGCCCAGCTGCTGGGAAGCCCAGCTGTCTGTGGACGGGGGTAGGGGGGCCGGGGACGGGGCCGGGGCCGGGGCCGGGGCCGGGGGGCAGGCTCCTTATACCTGGCAAAGGCAGAGCTCACGGGGACAGGCGGGGGAGCCACCCCAGGCCTGACGAGACGACGGACCCAGGGGAAGGGAGGGGGTGGCTCGGGCTTGGGGGGCCGCTGGCGTAGAGGTCACCTTCAGAACGCTTTGTGTTTCCCCAGGGGTCGCGAGGTCACGGCTGGCCGAGCTCCTGGAGGAGGCCGACTCCAGCCCCAGCTCCAGGCCCCGGCGTCTCAGCCGGCTCAGCCTCCTGAGCGGCCCGACGCCCGGCCTGTGACCCAGCCGGTCCCCACGTCCACGGAACCGAGGCCCGAGGCCCGCGGCCGGCCCCGGCCCCCCCGAGGTGAGTGTCTCTGCACCAGGCAGGCCCGAGGTGTCCACTGTCTCAGCCGTCCACGTGCCCGCCCTGGGCAGGGCTCTGCCTGCTTTGCTCGGAGGCCCCGGGGTGCGGCGGGGTGGCAGGGGGGCTCCTACGAGGAGCTAAGGCTCAGCCAGGCTGGGGGGGCCTCCAGAGTCACACAACCGGAGGGGGGTTCTGCCATGGGGGGGCGTCGCTCCTGGGGGGGCTCAGGTTTGCGGAGCAGGCTCCCTCGGGGAGGTCCTCATAGGTGCTTCTGATGGAGGCCAGAGGAGGGGACCGGCCTGGGGGGAGAAGGCAGGGGTCAAAGAGAGGGCAGAGGAGGGGGCGAGAAAGGGGAGGGGGAGAGGGAGCACGCCTACGTTGTTAGGGAGCCCTCAGGGACCCCCAGGAAACCTGGGGTCCGTGCGGCCTGCTCCCCGACCTGGGCTTCCGGCTCTGGGGCCTCACACCAGGGCCGCGGCCTCTCTGTGCTCCCATCTGTCAAAACGGGGGGACGGTCCTCAGCCCTCCCCGCTGCTCAGGAGACAAGGCCTGAGAGGGGCAGAGGCCTCACAGCCCCCCCGCCGGGTGGCGACCCCCACCCCTGTGTTTGAGGCCGGGGGCCCTGCCTGGGAGTGGGGGTGAGGGTCCCTCCGAGGCCTGGGGGCCAGAGCGAGCTAGAGTGGGGACCACAGAGGTCGTGGGGACCAGGTACAGGTGTGGGGCATGGGCCAGGCCGTGCTGAGGGACACTCAGCCCCAGGGGGCTCAGGGAGAGCTGCGTGCGTACGTGCGTGCCTGTGGGTGGCTCTGCGCCCTTGTGACTGACCCCAGAGCCACAGAGGCCACCTTTGGGAGCCTGTCGAAATGAAGCCACCCCCCCAGGCCTGTTTGTCCATCTCGGACGCGAGCCAAGCGCGGTGCTTTTGGTGGTGGTGGTTGTTTGTTTTGACGCTGCCTCTAGGTCAGACACGAAATCCAATGATCCAATGGTGGCCCCATCCGGGTCCCACCAGTGTGCGAGCGAGCAGCTGGGCCACCTCCCCCGAGCCCCCACCCCAGCCGGAGCCCCCACCCCAGCCGGAACGTACTTTTGTACCCTTGGCTCCTGGGCTGTGGACCAGTGGCCGGTGGTGCCTGTGACTCAGGTGGCTCCTGCGACGTCCAGTCTTGGTGCTTCCTGTCGGGGCCTCGGTCGGTCGGTCGCCTGCTTCCAGCGAAGGCTCAGCAGAATGGGGCGTCTCTCCCAGAGCCCAGTGCAGGTCAGGGTGTCCCCAAGGGTGAGGCTGGGTGCTCAGAGCTGGGGAGGGACCGGGGAGTGCGTGAGGCCGCGAGCGGGAGAGCGGGGACAGGCTGGCGCGGGGTGAGTGATCTTTGTCGTCGTCCTTGTCCTCATTCTCGTCCTCGTCCTCGTCGTGGGCCACGGCCGGCCGGCCGACGTCGGAATCCGGTGCGGGGGTCCGGAGGGGAGCTGGCACCGCCGCGGGGCTGGAGAGACCCCAGCCCCACGAAACGCCCGTGTGGCTGGAAGGCCCCCTGCCCGGAAGCTGCGGGGGTCCTGGGCTGCTGGGCCGGGCCGGGGGTGGCCCTGTGACCCCCCATCCACTCCCACCAAGCCTGCCACACTTTTGACTAAATAAGGCAAAGGTTCTTAGCGCCTGTGCCCTGCACCCCCAGGGCTCAGCGTGGCCCCCCGAGGTGGCCTCAGCCGTCCTACCTCTGAGGTTCAGGCACCAGCCTCCAAGCACCAGGCAGTGAACTGGCCTCTTCAGGGCAGGAATCTGTGGGGAGCACAGAAAGCGGGGTGCGGGTGGGAGCCCCCAAATGAGCCCGTGGGGTGGTTGCCCGCCAGGCGCCCCTGTGTCCCCCAGCCCCGGCCGGGGCAGAGGCCCTGCTCCAGGCCTGCACCCAGCTCGGGGCAAACGGGAACCGTGTCCCCAGAAGGGCCCGGCTTGCGGGCTCCCCAGCCCCAAATTCACAAGTCACCCTGGAACGGGGAGCAACCCCGACACAGGAGGCCCTGGGCCCCGGCTCCCCGCTCCCTCCCTCCCGCGGGCTCCCCGGGCGAGGGAGCGAGCGGGCCTCGGAGGGGGAGGGGGCAGGCCTGGGTGGGGGACAGGCCAGATGTTGCTGGAATGGGGCAGGGGTGATTGATGTGGGCTGGGATCGGAGGGGGGAGCATTCCCCTCGTGCCTGGTGGAGGGCGGCTGTTTTGCACGCGGGCGGGGCCGGGCGCCCCGCGGGCCTGGCTGTGGTGGCCGCGATGGTGACAGGGCTGGCCAGCCAGCGGGTCCTCACACCTGTCGGGTGGCATTAACCCCCGCCTTCCCAGCGCCCGGCTCTGAGTTTCCCCGCTCGCTCGTGGCTGGGGTGACTGTGGGACCAGGACCACGCGCCACCCGTCCTGCTACACGTACCCCCCTGCAGTGTCCTGGTCTGGCAGCCCCTCAGGCCCCCCCGGGGTCACGATCCCGCACCCCCAACACCGTCCAGTCCTGAGGGTGGCCCTGTCCCAGGCCGCGGGGCCTCAGGCCCGGCTGGGTTCAGAGTTTGGCCAACGGACGAGGCTTCCCTCGCCGCCGCGCCGCCGCGGGGCCGGGAGCGCTTCCCGCGAAAAGGCTCAGAAAACGAAAGGAGGGCGCCCCGGCACCCCCGCCACGGGCAGCCGGCCCCCCAACTCTGCCCCCCGCCTTTCCCTCCCTCTTTCCCATTCCCCTCTTCCCTCGAATCGCCCAACCGACATTGGTTTCGCTGCAGTTCGGGGACCCGGCGAGGCGCAGGCTGCGCTCGCGGGGCGCGGGGGCGGCGGGGGTGACCGCCGGGGTGCTCCCCGGCCCCCCACGCCGAGCCGGGGACGAGCCTTCCCGCGGCGGCGGCCTGGCCGCGGCTTCGCCTAGGCTCGCGGCGCGGCAGCGCGTGGGCCGCGGCGGCGGGGAGCCCGCGGGGCCACCTCGGCGGCGGCCGCGCGGGGCGCCGGGACCCCTGAGCGCGCGGAGGGGCAGCGCGCCTGTGGCGGCCTCAGGGCCTTGCGGCTCCCGGCTTTCTCCCTCCTCCACGCGCCGTGCGCTGAGCCTCGACCGCACAAACGCTCTCGGTGGCGGGAAGGCAAAAGCAAAAGGAACAAGGGAGCCGCGGTGTCGCCCCCGCGCTCCGCGCCCGCGCCCGGCGAGGGCGCCCCTGCTCCGCGCGGCCCCGGCGGCGCGCTGCGGCCAACCCGGCCCGCGCAGACCCCGCCGAGCCCCTCGGCAGCTCCCCTGCTCCCCTAAAAGCAGGCGAGAGAGGTTTTCTTTCTTTCTTTCTTTCTTTCTTTCTTTCTTTCTTTCTTTCTTTCTTTCTTTCTTTCTTTCTTTCTTTCTTTCTTTTTCTTTCTTTCTTTCTTTCTTTCTTTCTTTCTTTCTTTCTTTCTTTCTTTCTTTCTTTTCTTTCTTTCTTTCTTTCTTTTTTCTTTCTTTCTTTCTTTCTTTCTTTCTTTCTTTCTTTATTTCTTTCTTTCTTTCTTTATTTCTCTCTTTCTTTCTCTCTCTCTCTCTCTCTCTCTCTCTCTCTCTCTCTCTCTTTCTTTCTTTCTTTCTTTTTCTTTCTTTTTTTATTTTCTGGGATCCTTAAGTTACAGCCTTACTCCCTTTCCCCCGGTTTCCCAACTCACGGTTTGCTTAGACATTAATTTCCCCGAAACCTTAGCAACGCCTCAAGCCCCCCCTGGCTTCCCCAAGTTTTCACTAGTGGCCTTGGGGTCCCCAGTGTCACCGGGCGTTGTCCCCCAGGCCCCTAACGGTTGTGCACACCCCTCCGGGTCCTGTGGTCGCGCTGACCGATTGGCCTGGCTCCCGCAAAACGCCGCGGGGTTTTTCCAGCAGCTGACGCAGGGGTCCCCAAACACGAGGAGTTTTTTTTTGTGTGTCCCTACAATTTTAGACCTTGACTAGAGGATGTCCCAAGGTGTCTGTCCCTGTTCTGACACCCCCACCCCAAAGCCCTGCTCCCCCGCTCCCCGCCTTCTCGGACCTGACCTTGCTGGGTGCCACAGAATTATTGGGAACGCGCCCTGGGTTCCCTAAACTGGACACGAAGAATCCCAGGCCCCCCAACACGCTGAGCGCGGTCCCCAGACCCCTGGGGACCCGCTTCCCAAGCCTCCACCCCGACTGAGGCGTTTGCCGCAAACACACCAAGCCCTTTTTCCCATGGGCTAAGTCTGCCCCGATTTCCTGCATCCCACAAAACCGAGGGGGTGACTCCTGCTCCCCAAAACGCTCCTTGTGCGTTTTTTTTTCTGTGGGCCTTGGAGATTTGGGGCACGCGTGGCCGGGGCTCCCCAGGGTTCCTGGCCACCCACCGCTCAGCATCCTTCTTCACATTTAGACACCGTCGCCCAGGCCCCCCAAAAATGCACCAAGCCGCTGCCCGAGATGCGAGGTGTAGTCGGCTGACACCGTGGGTTGCCCGGGGTCCCCCCGATTCTCACACCTTCTCCCAGGTCCCCAGGGCCAGGCCCCCACACACACTAAAACCCCCCTTGTGAGTGTCACTCCCGGCTCCGTGCAGAGTCTCCAGTAACCAAATATTCTACACATTTTCTCAGCGCCCTGCACGTTTCGAATTCTGAAACATTCCCCGGGCGCCCCTCTAGCTTACGGACAAGGACCCTGCTTTTCTAAAAAAAAAAAAAAATCTGGACACCCACGCCAAATCCCGGGACATCCCTGGACCCCTTTCCTGACCCCTGCTATGGGGACTTGCTGGTCCCTTTCACACAGGAGGCGTTTCTTTCCCTCCAAGTCCCCAAACACAGTCCGGGTGACCCCGGGGTCACAGAAAGGCCCTGGTTTCTTGGGCTCCGAAACGTCCCATGCACGTACAGGGTCCCCCCAAATGTGAGCCCCATTTTTCTGGGCCCCTCGCACGCTGCCAACGTCCTGTAGGTCCCCAGTTTTGGGCACCGAGTCCCCAGGCCCCGTGATGCAGGGACTGACTATTTTATCCGTAAAAGTTAGATGTTGACCCCCAGTTCTCCTGAGGACCCCGACTGAGCAACTTCCCTGCACCCCCCCCCAGACTCAAAAATTATTTTCCCCGGGGCCTCAAAATTAAAGAACCGGCTCCCAACCCTCCAAAATAAATTGAGAGATATATTTTTTTCCTCCCCTCCATAAAACAATTGAGCCTTTTAGGAATATCCATGTACGGGGTCGACGGACTGTATGAACACTGCCCCCAAGGCTTCCTACATTTGGGCCATTTTCCATTTTGGGCCCCCCAAAATGGAAACTGTCTAGGGCAGAAAAATAGCCCGAACCCCTGAAAATGCCAAGCACCCCCCACCCCTCCCCGGCCTGCGTCCTGCTTTCTTCCTCGCTGCAAACCGGGCGCCCTGAAATGTCGCCGTCAATCTCCGCCGAGCCGTTTCCAGGGACACCCGAAACCTGGGCGATGGTGTTTGTACAAGGGGCTCCCCAAGTGCAGGCTGTGCCCAGAGAACAAAACAAAACAAAAACAAAACAAAACAAAAACAAAACAGACCGTGTCTTCCCGCTACCCCGAAAAGAAGCCTATAGCAAATGAAATTAATTGAAGAAAAGTCAGACTGGAGTTTTAAAAAGGCCACTGATTTTCTGCTTTCCCCCAAAGGAACCGCTCACACCCCAGGCTCCCCCGCCGCCCCCGGATTTAGATCGTGTTTCGTGAGACTCTGAGGGACACGGAGAATTTCCCCCGAAGCCACCACAATTACGGGAGCTGCTTTGCTTGAGTGCTGGGAGTGCCCAGGCCGTGAACTCGCGTTTCTAAATTGTGTGAAATTAACCTCCACTTTTCTCCACCACGTGTGGATTTTTGCCTAAAGCGCCAACGGGTCTACTGTTTCCTCCTCCAATTTTAGAAAAACGGGCCTCTCTCTCTCGGGGCGCCCCCGAGTCCCACACAGAGAATTTCTCTGGAGTCACTCAAAAAAAAAAAAAAAAAAGACCTCCCCAGGAGCCACCTAGGGTCCCCGCAAGCCCGCTGACCCAGAGGCCGTGTGTCCCCCACGTTCTGGACGGACACCCTCGGTCGCCCAGTTGTGTGGAGCGGTTTCCCCTGGTCCCCCAAAAAAGCCGGGCTTGATTTTTCTGGAGTCTCAGATTTAGTCGTGAGTCACAGTCCCCTACTTGGGGACACGCATTCTCTCGGCCTGCAGATGGGACAGAGATGTGACCCGTCCCTGATTTGGGGAATTGTCCTCGGCCCGCCCGCAGCCCCCAGCAGCCCCCAGGCCCGCGCAGGACGCGCCCTGGCCTCGGGCCTCTCCGCGTCTCCAGCGAAAGTCCCCGAGCCCCTCGGAGTTGCAGAATTCCTGCGTCCCCAAGCACACTTGGCCCGACTACGTGTGGGCCAGGACGTCGGCAGACCTTCCCCGGCGTCCAGGAAAACGACTGGGCATTGCCCCCAGTTTCCCCCAAATTTGGGCATTGTCCCCGGGTCTTCCAACGGGGCTGGGCGTTGCCCCCGGACACTGGGGACTGCCGGCCCTCGGGGTCTCGCTCACCTTCTGCGCTGTCCGCCGCCGGCCGCAGAGCGCCTTCCCCTGCCTCGGCTCCGAGCGCGCCCGTGGACACAGCCTCCGGCCTCGCGGTGAGCGCCCCCGCCGCCTCCACGCTCCCGCCGGCGCCCCTCGCGCCGTCCCGCCCGGGGCTGGCGCGCGCCTCGGGCAGCCCTGCCCGGCGCCCAGGCGCGGAGCGCGGGATCCCGCCGCGGGGCTGGCCGCGCCCGGCGGCCCCAAACCGGAGCTGCTTTCGTTTGCCCTTGGCGGAGATCGGGAACTGCGGGGAGAGCGCCTCGGCGGCCCCTGGAGCGGGGCGGGCAGGGCGCGGGGGCGCAGGGACGCCGGAGAGAGGCGCGCGCGGCGCTGCGCGGCACCTCCAGCCCGCGGGGCAGAGGACTCGGGGCGGCGCGCGCGGGGCGCCGAGCGCGGGCGAGAGCTGATGGATGGCGCAGCGAGGGGCGAGCGCGGCGCAGGCTTCCGCCCGCGGCGGCCCCGGCGCTCGGAGAGGCGCGGGGGGCCGCCGCCGCGGCCTGTGCGGGGTTTGGAGTTCGTAAAAGCCACTTCTTACATCGTCCCGACTCTCCAGGAGATGGTTCCCCTAGATCCCCAAATTCTCGGGGTGGCCCCCGGGGGCTGAACCCGAATCTACGCTACGCTAGCTTAGTCTGGCGCTCTGAGAATGGGGAAACCATTATCCGAATATTTTTTTTTTGGGGGGGGGTGGGCCCCGCCAAGGCAAGCCGCTTAGACGCGTGCGGGGCGCGGGGTCATGCAGGTAGGATTGGCGTGGGGTTCCCGCCCTGCTCCTCTCCCCGGCGGGCGCAGCCTCGGCGGCCCCCCTGCCTGGCCCGCATTGGGGTCGGGTCCCCTCGATCGCACCTGGCGGCCACTACCTGGCTCCCGCGCCGGGCTGGGGGGCGCTCGGGCTGCGGCGGCGGCGGCGGCGCGGGGCGCCGCGCCTGCCGGGGCAGGTGGAGGCTGCGCGCTCTGCGCGCGCCCAGAGACTCCCCGCTTCTGCACACTTCCCAGCGGGACTCGAGGGCCCCCGACCCATGCCGAGACACCTGCGCCCGCCGTGCGACAGGGCGTCCCCGCCGCGTGCCGGGAAGCGGCGTTCCCTGCCACCGCGAGGGCCTGGGACAGACAGCGCTCTGCGACCCCCCCCCCCGCCCCCGCGCTGGAGCGCAGGGTTCCCCGGGACCTGAGGTGGGGTCCCCGAACACTTTACAATGGAGATTCGGGATTTCTCGCACACTCTGCCGCTCCCTGCCCCCAATCCGATCTCGCCCCCCGCGCACCCCACGGCCCCCCCCCGCACACCACCGCCTCCCGGGGCCCCGGGGCCCCGAGCCCGCGCCCCCCTCCCCCTGGCTCGAGTTGCGGGGGCGGTCCGGGGGCGGGGCGAGGGCCCGGCGGGCGCCCATTGGCGCGGGCGCGGGGCCAGAGGGGCCCGAGCGGGCGCCGCGCCGCGGGGTGGCGCGGCTATAAGAGCCCGGCGTTGGCGCCGGGACTTCGCCTGCTCTCCGGCGGAGCTGCGTGAGGCCAGGCCGGCCCCCGGCCCCCCCTTCCGGCCGCCCACGCCTCCTGGCCCACGCCCGCCCGCGCTCGGCCCGCCAGCGCCTCCATCCGGCTGGCGGCCCCGCGTCGACGCCGTCCGCAACGCTGCTGACCCCCGATTCGGGCGCCGTCGCCGGGGTCGCGCTCCGCCGGGCCTGCGGATTCCCCGCCGCCTCCTCCTCTATCTACCTCAACGCCCTCCCCGCTTCGCCCCGAGGAGGCGGTGCCCCCCGCAGGCAGTCCGGCTCGCAGGCCGCCGGCGTTGTCACCTCCCTCCCCGCGCTGCCCTCCCCCCCCAGCCCTCGCGGTGCGCCGCTCGGCCGCTCCCGCGGCGTCGCCGGCGCGGCCACCGCTTCCCCCCCGGGGCCCGGGCTTGCGACGGCTGAGGGCTCCGTCGGCCCAAACCGAGCTGGGTGCCCACGGCCCCGGGTGACGCCTCCTCTCCGCCCCCCTCAGCGCCGTCCCCGTCCCCCTCGACGTTGCTCCCTTTCCTCGGCTTCTCTTTGCTCCCCTCTCCCCCTCTCTGGCATCTGGCCCCGGCCCCTCTCTCTTCTCCCGCAGCCTGCCCTTGGCTCCCTCCCGT
>PVKZ01007199.1:0-25611 GCA_004027375.1 Macroglossus sobrinus | reverse complement strand
GGAAGGGAAGGGAAGGGAAGGGAAGGGAAGGGAAGGGAAGGGAAGAGAAGAGAAGAGAAGAGAAGAGAAGAGAAGAGAAGAGAAGAGAAGAGAAGAGAAGAGAAGAGAAGAGAAGAGAAGAGAAGAGAAGAGAAGAGAAGAGAAAACTGAAGACTTCCCAGTTTTCCACTGTGTAAACCACTGCTGTGAAAAAAGATGGGTTTGTTCAACATTCAAACCAACCTCTGTCTACCATGCCTCCCCACACTACAGAAGCTGGAAAGATAAAAAACATTTCCCTGACTCCTTTGAAGATGCACTTGGACAAGACCCAAATTCAAACCTGAATTAAGTGGGGGAAAAGATACTCATTTTGCTGGTATAGATATAGCAGACAGATCATGGCTCGAAAGCCTAAGTTGGAGCCAGCTTCTTGATTTGCAAATTTTTGCCCAGGTGGTATGTTTCTGAACCAACAGTGGAGGCAGTGGCTTCCTGATCCCAGATTTACAATTAAAGGAGTGTGATTCCCAAATTCCTGATTGTGCTAAAGCCACAGTTCCTTTGCCAAGCCAGTTTAGGTTTTCCTTTTGATAGCAGCTCCTGGAGGGCCAGCCAGGGCTTGCTCTTCCAATCCATCCAACAATTTTATAAGCACGCCTGTGTTAAATCTCCTCTGCTTAAAATAGCTGAAGTGATTTCTTAAATCCAGCCAAACCCTGACTGATAGGACCCGAACCACAATTTTACCCAGGAGGTAACTCATGATATTCTACTTTTTCCATCTGTCTACAGAAAACATTCTCTGAGTCTTATCTAAACACTACTTTGTGTGGTATTTTAAGGGTATTTTTTTTACACACTTTAATGACTCTTTAAAAAGAACATAAAATTCCTTTTATGTTTCTTATCCTCTCTCATCCTCCATAGGCAGCCTCCATTTCCTGGGTCATGGTAAGCTCCTTGAAGTAGATTTGTTAATGCAAGGATCATAAAAACAAGACGTGCCTTGAAAATATTGTAAGTGGACTGGGTGGGGTAGGTTGAGTCAAGAAACTCCATTTTTGCTTTATTGAAAATTATTTTGTTGACATTTTGCACCTGAGAAACATAAAAATCTAGGATTCCAAAGTTAGGTTTAAGACAGAGCACTAAAAATAACATAGTCAAGCCTTCCAAAACTGACTGAGGAAGAGGCGTTTAGTTCTTTGCAATTTTTAAACAAACCACCACCTTTCAGCATGTGGAGTAAAATCATAATAATAGTGATAATAATGCTGATAATAATAAATAGCTCCTAATTGTTGATAGCATATGCTGTGGAAAACTACATGATAGATTAATGATTATTTCCAAAACTCACATCACCCCTGAGACATCATTGCCTTTCTATAGACGAAAAAAACTGAGGCACAGAGAAAAGTAAATTGCCCAGAGTTTTAGCTCTGTTTAACTCCAAGTACAATTATCCTTGCAGTACATTCACTCAAACCATCATTTAGTCAGTCTTTTTTGAGCACCTTGAAGGGACCACGCTTCCCAGTGGACCACACCCTTCATGTAGTAACACAAAAGATTTAACAGCAAATAGGTCACAGTGCTAAAGTTCACTCACTTCTTAGAAGATTGCCATTGCTGGGGAAACCTGACAGCACCAGCTTTCAAGGCATCAGGAACCATCTCTTTGGAAGAAACACCTTGTTTTGGTTCTGACCTTCTCATTTTTGTTTTTTATGCCTGAGTTTGCAACCCAGCACTGCTTCTTATTAGCTATGTAAGCCTGGGCAAGTTATTTGAAATCCCTGAGCCTCAGTTTCCTCAACCTTAAAGTGAACATAATAAAACTACCTACCTCATGGGGGTTATTATAAGGATTAATTGTAAACAGGGCACTTAGAAGGGTGCTGGCAAGCAGCAGAAGCAGCTATATGTTCCGTAGGGGCCAAAAGGGCAGGGTCGAGAGCCGGAAAGTCAGCAGCTTCCCGCTTTGCTCCCCACTTGCTGGGCAGGTAGCTCCCTAGAGAGCTCACCCAGAAGCGGAAGCGGGGCTGCGGCGAAGGGCACCTCAAAGCAGACCCCGAGTTGTCGGTATCCTATCTCATGTTGGGATCCCGCAGAGCACCTCTCGGTGCCCGGCTCCAGCTGGAAGTCCAGGATGCCCGGGGAAACGCTGTGCAGAAAGATGCCTGGTTCCAGATCAAAGATAAGTGCAAGGTGGATTCTGCCACCTCATCCGACCCTCCTGTAGAGTGCACCCTGACACCATCCTGAAGGCTCTCTTCAAGTCCTCAGGGACCTCTTTGAGGACACAGCCCACAGAATTCAAAATCAGACTTTGAGCCGGGGAGTGAGGCCGCCAGAAGCAAGGCCAGAGGACTGTGGCTCTGTTTCAGAAAGGAAATTCGTGACCAGTGGGCTGTCAGACTGGAGGCCCCTAATCGAGGAAGGGTCCAGGGGTAGAGAGCTTCCTCACTGGAAGGGACTAGACTTCCTGTGTTGCGTTCTACTCTGTGCTCTTCTGTACATTTACATTTTCTGTACTTTGTTTCCTCTCCCTCTACCTCTTCACCAAAAAAAAAAAGTGTTGGTACATAACAGTCAATGTGTGTTATTTACAGTTATTATATCATTACTGCTATTATTACTATAGCATCACACATGAGAAGTACACTGAGTATTTACTATTTAGTAGAGTATGAGAAAATCTCAGGGTATGCTTTTCTCAGAAAGAGAAGGCCACAGGAACAGATTGGAACTCATTCATTTTAAATTGACTTGGTTCAAAGCTTAAAGACAAGAGTCAGTTCCTGACTCAATCCAAGGGCTACTATGGTTTGCTTTGATAGTACACACTGATTTCTGTCTCCCCAAATCAGAAGTCCTTTGGTACATTCCACTGATCTTTCAAAAAAATTTTTTTGTATTAGACTGTGCTATGCCACGCAAATCTGTTTCAGGATTAAAAGATTTAGTCTTCCAGCTGCTAGGCATGCCACCCTCCAACATCCCTCAGCTCTCAGCCCCTGGAAATTGCCTTCAGCTGGCTAAAGGCAACTACGTCAACCAAAGAGTTACCTTCTTCCCAGTTCAACATGCTTTCAAAGACTTGTTGATTCAGGGACATAAATCCTTCCTCCAAGGCCTAATGGGAAAGTTCCAAAGGTGTATTCCTGCTGCAGAACTCCGGGTGGGGTCATCCACTTCACATCCCAGCTTCTCCTTTTGCCCGGCTCCTCCCCAGCAGGTGGTAAGCCTAAGAGCATGTCCTAATAAACACCTTGTATGCTCATCTCTGATTTAGAGTCCCCTTCCCAGGAATCCTGCCTGCAACATTCAATCTGTAGATCTAAACTCCAAGCTTGCTACATGTTAAAACAACTCTCTTCACAGATACCAACTTCTACTCAACACAGCAGGAACCTCTCCAGCTGTGCTTCCCCATCAGCAGTGTGGCCTTATTGGGTCCTTTGCCTGGGCACTCTATCCCTTTTATGTATGCTCTATTATTGAAAGATTTTCAAAGCAGCCTGTTTACAAAGCTGATGTAATAATTTTAGTACCATAACTTTGTTGGCTTCTTCTTTATCACTTTTGTTTTTCCCATTACTCATCCATGTGCCTGAGATAGAACATGTTCAAATAAAGTTCCTTCCACAACCTTCCTCTGGGCTAATTTAGGGATTGGGCTCATGAAGCCTGGATTCTACCTCACTTAGGGTGAGTCTTCCCACTCAGGGCTTTGTACAGATAGACTTCTGTCAGGCGGGCTACCAACACAGCTGATGCTCACACGGCTTTCCCTGTCTACAGGATTTACCATTAACTGCTTAATGTTTTCTGGTAGGAAGTGAGCATAAATAAATATTTGCCTTCTAAGCAGAAAATATCAAATTCAGCCCAGTTTATAGCTGTAATTTTTTAAAAGACTGAACAACTCTTGTTCTCTTTGAAACCAAAAGAATCATCTTAGTAGTAGAATTCACCTTTGTGAGAATGAATTCAGCCCATTTACTTTCTGGCCTGTATACAATTTCCATCTTCCCAATAAGGAGGGCATGACATAATTTTGCTTCACAGTCCAGGGCAGGTATTTCAAACATGTTTCTCTCCTCCTTGAGCACAAACCTGGCCTTAGTTGTGTTTGTTTCGTGTTCTCATCTCTGCCAGGGCACTTGAGAAGGATTAATCCTCGACACCAGGATGAATTTCCCTTGCACAGAAAATCAGTGGGACTGCCACATAGAGAGAAGAAAAGCCAAACAAATTGGGTTTTTGTGGAAAAGATTGGTTTACATTTAGGCTGTTATCATTGTCAATCACTTTCATGCTATGCTGAAAGCTATCCATGATGTCTCCACTAGAGTGAGCAGGCCCTTCTACTTTCCATCCTGGATCTCAGCTGAAGAGAGCAGCACATGGAGAAGAGGACAAACTATATGCCTGGGAACACCAGGCTTTCTCCCAGAAAGAAACATTAGTTCTGAAGAAATCTTCCATCTTTTTTTTTTTTAATATTGGTCATTTTTAATCCTAAGGAATTTTAGATACCTTAATGCTTTAAATACATGTATCAGCTAGAAAATGGTTCTTGTAATTATAGTACATATACAATAAAAGGATTGTTTTACTTCAGGAAGAAAAAACTGATAAGAGGAAGAATCATGTGTTAATTTTTTGTAACGAATGAAATGGCTATCTTGGTATTAATAATGATAATAGTCAAAGCTACTATTCATTGAGCACTATGTCCCAGGAATTGTGCTAAACTGTTTACATTATCTCACTTAATCCTAATGACTAAACTATAGTGAAGGAGTTATGCCTCAGTTTACAAGTAAGAAAATGAAGATTGCAGGAATTAAGTCAATTGCCTCAGGTACACAGCTAGAAAGTAGTGAGTAGTAAAGGACTGTCTGAGTCTGCTCTTAACCTGCTCATTAGCCATTAGTAGCTTTTCACACCTTCTTGACAAAAAACAGAATAGACATTCTGCACTCAGCCATGCTTTCTCTTCCTGTTGGCAGCTACAATCTGTGCCAGCACCTGCCTGTCCTGAGACTCCACCAGCACTACAGGGCTCAATTCCCAATGTCTCCCATCTGAAGATCCTCACCCTACCTGGCTTCTCGAAGAAAGGATCCCTATCTGGCCAAGCTCACAGTTCCCTTTCCTTGCATTCAAGACCACTTCAACCTGGACTCACTACTCAGTTACTACAAGCATAATAGTTTTCAATTAAAGCTCAATAAAAGTTTCTATAAAGCCAAGACTCATCTTAAATTGAGAACAAACTAACTCGAAGTCTTGTGTGCATGTTTATATATTCTTAGATATACATTAAACACTGGAGTATTTGGATGGCATTTCTGAACAACTACAGGTCACCTCTACTCAGAAATGGCTGTTTCTTCCTGGTATCTCGTGGCCTTTTTAAGTACTCCTTTGGCATGCAGTTTGAAGTTACCTGGAGACTTGACTCATCCGCTTCTCATTGACAGCAGATTTGTTTTGCTAGTCTCCCTATAGGCCAGTTTTACTTAGGAAGTGGTCAAAAAACAATTGTTGAGTTGAATTTTACCTTTCTCTCCTACAGAAATAAAGTTCAGAGAAAAAACCCATCCTCTAGAGTAACCAAGACATCCTGATTTATCAGAGACTGTCCTGGTTCAGACACTGAAAGTCTACTGTCCTGGGAACTCCCTCAGTTTGGGGTGAATCTGGACAGTGGATCGCCCTATGGTCCTCTCTGGCATATGTACACCTACTTAAAGGTCAGTTTTCCCCAACAGTCTGAGAGAATATTTCAATGAAAAAGCAAAGTTATAATACATACACACTTGAACTTTTCCAAAAAATATAAAATGGAATCTAACATGACAGGTGTAGAAACATAATTAACTACAAGATAAACTTTAAAAGAAAATAATATTTTAGCTCTAAAGATATTTTTTTCTATTTTCTTTTCTAAAGAACCTCATAGTTACATTACAACTATTGAAAGATATAATGGAAGGGATGAAATGATGGCGGAAAGAAGCCAGACCCCATGTACTGTCATCCCTTAAAACACTACTGTAATGTGAACTAAACTGCACCTGTGTAATTTTACCAGCATATTGTGCACATGTTTAAAAAAATCAATTTTTCTTAAGAGCCAAAGGGTTAAAGAGAGGTCACAGGCACAATTGGAGAGCCTAAAAGCCAGATATTATTTTTGAGAGACTATAATAGCCTAGTGATCAGTTCAAGAAAATCACAGTCATTCAAGATGATGTCTTACATGTACTGCCTTCTCTGTAAAATGAATTTACCTTTTCATTATTATTTACTGAGTGAACCAGTATTTCATTTGTATGGATTTTATCCAGCAACTACAGGGGGGAAAAAAAACACAGAAAATCTAATAAAAAGATGAAGCTGTTGTACAATAGTTTGGGTCTGTATCCTGCCTTTTGAGGTCACGTTTCTGTCTTTTTTATAATGTTCATTTTAGAAAATGAAAAAAAAATGTGGAGATATATATATATATCTATACCTTTTATGTATTCCAAATGACAGCAAATTTGACCTGACGAGTACAGAGACTTACCTACCAGAAATGACAGCAACAAAATAGTGGCAAAAATAAAATCACAACCTCACTTTAGGTTGGTCTCATTGGTTTATCATTTGAATGATAACATAAAATTTTGTCTGCCTGGTACAAGCATTCCAGTTCTACCATTCCAGGATGGGTGGTAGGAATATAATACAGTTAGATTCGACATGTTATACCATTCCCATGTGGAAAATTGAGTCTCCTCCTCTTGAAAGGGTCCTTCACTAAACTTCTAACCTTTCCATTTCTTGTCATTCATTATTAAGGTCTGGGGAGTAGGAAGCTTCACAATTAAACATCTTGTTTATAGTATAAACATCCTATTGTGCTGCTATCCAGGTCAGAGTTCATTAAAAGAATCTTTAAAAACTAAAATCTCTTATGCAATAATTTTCTTACTTGTACACCCCAAGAGGCTACAGAGTCACTACAAAGGATCTGTGACTCACTCTATTTTGGATTTTCCTCATTAAAAGATACAGAAATTAAGTTACCAAAAGCAACCTGAGTGTCTATCAAGATGAATGGATAGGCAAAATGTGGTACATATACGGTAGGGAATATTATTCTGTCTTAAAAAGGAAGGAAATTCTGACACATGCTACAACATGGATGAATCATGAAGACATTATACTAAGTGAAATAAGCCAAAATATAAATACTCTATGATTCCACTTATATGAGATACTTAGAGCAATCAGATTCATAAAGACAAAAAGTAGAGTGGTGGTTGCCAGAGGCTAAAGGGAGGAAAAATAAGGAGTAATTGTTTAATGAGTTATCGTTTCAGTTTTACAGGATAAAGATTTGTGGAGATGGATGGTGGTGATGGTTGCACAACATTCTGAATATATTTAATACCACTGAACTATACACTTAAAAATAGATAATGTTACATTTTATGTTGCATGTATTTAAAAACTTTTTTAAAAATACATATAGCTACTATCATATAAGGACTCTTCAATCTTTTAACACAAAAACAGGGTCCTCATACTCGAAAGGTTGGAAACCACCAGTCTTGTGGTTAAAATATGGGTGGAAATATAGAACCCGGGTTTTTACCCTATCTCAAACACTAACTAGTTTTTGGAACTTAAGCGAGTTATTTTCTCTGTGCCTCAGTCTCTACATCAGATAAATAAGGACAGTTGAAGGGAAGCTCATTGAGAAGTGTAAAAACACCCTCAAAAAAATAATTATGACTTAACCAGTTTCCTGCCCCATTGCTAACAATCATGACCCTAGATAGCAAATTAGCAATGTTTATTTCTCAAATGAATACCAGTTCCACTTGGAGCCATAATTATGAACCCCAGATTCACAGATTAGGGGAATTTATTTCAATCCCATCTCTAGTTGTCAATATTTGACCACACTGTGGTTCTCTAATTCCTCCACTGTTTTGTGAACAGTGAAAAGCTTACCTGTCAAACTATGTTGCTTACAACATCCCAGACCATGAGGTGGTATTCCCTTTTAATCAGTGAACCATCTGGGTGTCTATACCACCTAGATCCAGAGCCACGGATGTAGCCCCAAACTTTATGGGTCCATCAGGAGAGAGTCAACAATTATTCAGTACACTCACAGCTAACTGCAGTAGAGGTAAACCCTGGGCCACATGACTAGGGTACAGAGGTGGGACAGGTGTTAGCTTGTTTTCCACACCGGCTACTACAAAATATCCAGGCTCGTATACTTATTGCTGACTTCCCCTAATTTTCAGAACTCCGGCTAAATCCTAAATCTTAGCTTGAGCTATTAATCAAAATGCAAGCTAAAATCAACAGTAAAACCTACAGTTCTGTTGAACAGTAGTGGTCTTTGAAACAACATAGCACCTGTCCACTTTCACTCAAAGATAAGCTTTAGAAACTCAAAACTTATTTGAAACCACAACTCTTTGGCCCAGTTGATGAATATAAACTAACATAATTGTTTTATGAAATAATACTAAAGAGGAAAAATGGAACATAAAACAGTATTTTAAGACAAGGTGATTGATTATAACTATGCAGAATGCTTATATGTATATTAGTAAAAATAGATTATTTTTAATAACAAAAATGGTTTAATATTTATTATTTTGGGGAAAGTTGCTTAACTTTGGAAAGAAATTAGAATAGAAGAAAGAGATGTGCAGATAGATTCAATACAACTTAAATGAAACCATTTTTAAACAATTAATCTGGGATGCCAGCCCATAAAATCTCCCTTAGAAACCTCTGACACTCTCAAGGTTAAGAGTTCAGAATTCAGTGGTCATGTCATTATCTAAATCCAGCAGGTGCCATCCTAGTCCACCATCACCTTCATTTTTGTTGTTCCTCGCTCTGCCCAAATCAGAAGCTGCAAGTTGTTAGAGATGCTCAACTGGAAATGGGTAAACCCCTCCCAAATGTTTGGGCTGATGGCAATATCTTTCAGAGCCAGAGGGACATGAAGCCAATCCGGAGAGAAAGATCTCTGCTGTATGTTAATGCTGGCCTTCTTGGAACAACGTGCTCTCTTTAGTTTCTACACATGTCTAATCACTAGGGAGTTGTGTAGCTACACGAATTTTTCACATTTGTCAGCTAAATCAGTGTTCCAAATGCACAATGCAGCACTTAGAAACATTATGTGAATTTATTAAATTCTCTGGAGGACTTTGGGTCCATAAAGCAGTAAATTGATTACAGGGAACCGAGGCCATAATATTTTCATCAGCAACAAAAGCAGTCATGCTCCCATATTGCCCATGGCATGTGAAGAGAAACTGTTCCTCACTTCACTTAAGCTAGCAGGCTGAGACTCACATAGCAAAAGAGAAGAAAGCTCTGGGATGCGCCAACGTAATCCATCATTTCAGTTTCTTTTAGAATGTCAGCTTTCTCTGTGCACCAGTTATAAAGAAACATGTGAGAAATATAAATGATCTTTCTACTCTGGATCTGCCTATGAATGCTTCTGAAATTAGCCCTTGAGATCATCTGCACACTGACTTTACCATGAAATTGCCTAGACATTGCTATCAGAATGAGGAGCATGATGGGTCAATATCAATGACATAATTTTGAAACTAAACATCCTTATATGTGGTCTCATAACCATGCGACTGACAATCGATACCCCCTTCAAAGAGGGAAGGAGTGATCATTTCATCTTCTAGGATGCCTAACATGCCAGGAATTATTATAGGTACTTTTCCACATGTTAGCCTGTTTAAGGAATACAACAACCATAAGAGGCTAGGAATTGTAATTCCCGTTTTTAAGTGAGAAAAGCAAGGCTTGCCCCAAATCACACAGCTGATATGTAGTTCAGTTAGGGCCCAAACCAGGACCATGTGTTTCTAAAGATGTCTTTGTTCTATAACCCCACTTCAAAATATTCGCCTTTTATTTCTTCTAAAAGTCTTGACTCTTGCAGAAGGTAATTGGTCCTCTTTCTGATGCTTCATAGGAAAACCTTCACCATCTTAAATCTTTCTGCATGATTAGAAGATAAATCTGGGGGCAATCTTTTTAGTGTCTTGGCACCAAAAGTGTCATTTTAGAGTCTTCTCCTAAAATATGACTTTGACCATTTCACTGTATCTCTAAAACTTCTGCAGGCATCCTAGAAAAAGATATGATTATAATATTCAGGTATGATGAGTGATAATATTTTTAAATCTAATACTAGATTTTAATAAACATCTAAAATGACTAGTTCTTCCATCTGTGTTGAAGGGTGGTCATACAAGGGGCACAATCAGAGGGTCAGCACTTCTTACTTCTCTGTGGCCTCCAGACTAGACAAGGTTCCTAAGCAAGGACTTTACTACAGAGGGAACCATAAATTAGGGAGTATCTGCTCCTCTTCTTGCACCCAGTGTGGCCTTTGGACCAAGACCCTTGGCTGTAATGGAGAAGTATCAGAGTCTTCATAAGGCCTGAAAATAGCTGGGCCTAGAAGGAAAGGCTCTGTTTTATTCATTTGTGGATTCTCAGTTCTTGGCAGGCTGCCTGGTGCATAGTAGACCCTCAATTAGTGTTTATTAAATTCAAATGAAATATTAAGACAGCTGAGCGGTTTGTCAAGTTACATGTATCAGATTATTAAGAGATACTTTGTAAGTCGTTTTTAAATGTAGTAATTTGCAAGCATAACTGCATTTCTTATGTGGTAATTCACAAAGCTAAGTCCGGTAGTACCCAGTTCATCTTAAAACTGTATGTTCAAGCAACTCTTGATACTATAGAGAAAAACTATTTATTATATACAATTTTTTCTTGGCATATGTGCCCATACAGAATAGTCTTTCAAAATTGGAATTATCCAGGTCCCTCCAGGGCACATAATCAACTTGGAATTAGCTATAATTTTTGTGTATTTTTTCTTCTCCATACTATTGGCTGCAGTTGTATTAATTACAAAGACTGTATCTCCTTCTGACTTTTTTGCTTCTGGAACAGGGATGACTTGTTTTCCCTATTGCTTGTCTGATGTTAAAAGAAATCTTATTAATCATTTAGAAACTAATCTAATTCATTTTGAGATTAATGTTGTGAACTCCATTTACAGTCCAAACCCAGAAAAACTCAGTTGCTACATGAAACAGCACCACCTACTGGCATTATTCTTACATTACACCCTCACATTCTCAGCCCTGAAATCTTTTTAAAATTGATGAACTCCCTTTGGGAAATTTTGACAATTAACCTCAAAACAGAACCGATGAGAAAAACTCCAAAAAATTAAATTCTTACTCTATCCTATCTTCACAGAAACTACTCCCTGCTCATAATATTTGTTTTTAAAGAAAAATATCTTATCTCTACATTTTTCTTGGGCCATAAAATTGTAAAAGACAGAAGTTTCCTTCAAGTCTTTTAGATTCAAACCAATCATTTTATTGTAGTAAATATTTCTTACAAAACACCAAAGTTAGCTTTAATAAAAATTGTATACTTGGTTTTTTCACTGTGAACATTTATTTATTTATGATCAGAACATTTATTTAACAAATATTAACTAGTCACCTCGGCTTGGGAATACCACAGTGAACAATATGTATCTTGTCTCTGCCCACATAAAGATTACAGCCTAGGAGAAAGAGTAGACAACCCATATAATGCCATAAGTGATATAACAGAGAAAACTGGGGGTTCTGGGACCCCAGAGCAAGGGCACCTAATGTAGTCAAGGGAGATTCAAGGACAACCTCACAGCTGGTACTGTTGGTGCCCCACCCATAGCCCCTCAATTCACAATGGAAGTCACAGCTTCAGTAGAGACTTAGTTCTAGTCATGCTGTTACTTTATATATCAAATACCTGCATCTCCACAAAATGGGCCAGCTAAAAGTGTCGGGAATTAGCAACCCCAAAGCAACTTTCAACCAGTGAGGAGTGGGAGCTGGTGTTTAAATACTCAAGCTTCTGTGCCCCGCAATAGATAACTCTGAAGTGTATTCCACTTAGGCTATTGAGAGGTCCGCAACAGAACATATATAATTATTATGTTAATAGCACTGTTGGGATTTCAAAAGGCTCAATAAATAAATCCATCTTTCCCACAAATGTGAGATGATTAAGAAATAAAACCAAAGAATAAGACTGGATATCACATTGCTAACATTGGAGAATGTGGCTCATATCTTTAGACAAGTAGATTCCATTATACTCAATCTACAAATTAAACTACAGTCAATGCCCCCCTCCCGCTTCACCCAGTCTCCACAGTTGTGACTTCTGCGGTTTCAGTTACCCAGGTCAACTTCGGTTTGAAAATGTTAAATAAAAAATGTCATAAACAAACAAGGACCACTGGAATGGGACAAGCCTCTGAGAGACAGAACCTGTCTCTGGTATATTTATGGATAGGAGGAGCATAGTAGAATGCAAGATTACTGCAGACAGCATCAAAAGGGGAAGAGACTGAGCCATACCGTCAGTGATCAACTTTCTGAATTACCACATATGAAATACAATTAGGCTTGTAAATTATTACATTTTAAAATAACTCACAGTCTATGGCCATGCCACCCTGCACAGGCCCAATCTCGTCTGATCTTGGAAGCTGAGTAGGGTCAGGCCTGGTTAGTATTTGGATGGGAGATCACCTCAGAATACCAGGTGCTGTAGATGTTAAAAAAAAAAAAAGTGGATCAAAAGTAACTCACATAATCTGATAAATATAACTTACTAGTTATATGATTCCCCACAACATGACTCAATATAATAAATAAAAACAAAATCTTTTTAATTTCCATACTTTCAGTGCTCTTTCTGAGTGATATTGACCCCCAATTAAGACCACAGTGATCAATTATATGAACAGACAATAATTATTAAAATAATGGTCTCTAAGACATTAATAAATGGATTTTAGCTATTTAGTGTGTTTGCTTATAAGAGGCACTTAAAAGCTTTGCTTTTTCAGATTTTCTTTTAACATTCTTTGTACTCTTACTAGGTGCTAATACAATTACATATTTCTTTAACCTTCATAATAACCTTTTGACTGTTATTACTTCCACTGCTCAGATCAGGAGACTGAGACTTAGGTTAGAAAACTTACTGAAGATCAGCTAATAAAAGTAGAGCCAAGATTTAAACCTTGGTCAATCTTAGGCCAAAACCCATGTCTTAAGCACTACCCTACCTTACCTGGTGATCATTAAGCTGTGCGTCTTAAAATAAGTCATTCATAGAAAAGAACAAGAACCACATTTCACTCATATGTGGGATATAAAACAGAAAGCATGAATACATGAATGAAAATATTCAGAAAGCAAAGTATTTTGGCACTTTCAGAATTACGTACATGGGGAAAGGGTATAGATGTGTGCTGGTGTCCGAGTAGTGGAATACAGTGGTTTGCAGCTGCTCTTCTAGTTTGCTCATTGCCCAGCAAGTATTCCCATATATCCTGTCACTATGATACCACATTCATATCCCTTCTCTGCCCTAGAACCACAGGGAATGATCACCAAATTCAAGCTGGCTGTCCATGGTGCCTCCTTCTCCTTATCACATGAATGGTATAAAGCTTATCACGTGGCCCAAGTCAGGCCTGTCCTTCCTTGAGATCTCTTTATTTATACCTGAGTCATAATGTAGGAATGATTTGAAATCTGGACTTCTGGCTACGGTTTTCCTTGAAACAGGAAAGAACAAAACCAAACAGAAATAAGAAAGAGAGGGGACAGGTCCTGGTGACACTGCATCCTGGATCTAGCCGCCAAAGCCTTTGCCCCTACAGCAACTCCTTCAGGTCTGTGAGATATCCCCTGTCTCGCTTAAGCTAGTTTGAAATGGGTTTCTGTCACCTGAAACTGGAAGAGACCTGTTGGACATACCAGGGCTTTGTCATATGATCTCCCTTTATGACATTGTTTCTGCGGCAAAAAGTTTTCAAGTACCAACAGCCCAAAAGCTCCCGTAAAGTTTTTAAAAACAATTTTTCTGGCAAGTCAAGGATGCGTTGAATTAAATACATTCATGATGCTGACCACAAGATGGCACCTAAAGCATTCTTTCAAAGTACCTCAACCCGGCACTCAGGATGATTGCCAAATTCTAACATATTATTTATGCCCCACATAGATCCTATTAGTCTGCAAAATCGTATGTATTCTGTATGCATTCTGATAGTTACAGTGTGCCTCACAGAGCATCTTGCACTTAATGGTCTTCAGCAAGTAATCAAATCACCAAAATGTTAGACAAATGTAAAAAGGTGAGGTTAGGTCATTTCTTTCAGAATAACAGATCTACCTACTATGTGTTCACAAAATTTAGTCATATCAGCAAGCTGTACAACCTCTGAGATCACCAAACCCATATTATGCACTCATGAAATTAGCCTGATTATCTATTCTTGTTTCATGGCCAAACACAACTTTATGTTATTTTTAAATTGTTTTCCCCATTGACAATTTAGAGTCTCATGTTTATGCCCTGCTTTAAACCAAATTTAGTGTCTACCAGTTGGCCCAAGAAGCTTGCCTTCAGTTTTTACTTACAACCCACTACACATAAGGTCAACACAAAATATGCTACATCTTACAGATTCTATCTTTGAATTATGTTTTAATGTGAGTTTATAAAAATGGAAGGACAAAGCCTCTTGGATAAAATACAAGGTTTCTACCATCGGAAAAATTTGTTAACCTCTTTAAGGAGAAAAGTTCTTCTCTGTTGCCTGCCTCCCACCCCCGATAGTAAAACACCATCATGTATTATATCCTGATCACAGCTTGTAATTTTCCTTTATTGCACTTGGCACAATTTGTATTTATTCATTTCTATTTAACTATTTGCTTAATATTCTTCTCCCTGTATCTACAGTCACTATCTCCATGAGGGAAGAACGATATCTGTTTTCTACCACTATGCACTTAGCACCTATAAGAATGACTAACACTCAAAAAATATTTATTGAGAAGAGGTTGACTAAGTAGTTCTGGATCTATTCCTGTCCCAATAAAAGTTCTCCCTAAACTCTCTTGGCCGTGGGTGTGGATCACACTTTTAACCTCTCCCCAGTCAACCTCTCTTTCCTGCCTTTTCTCTCCTTATACTCATTGTTTCCTGGCTACTGGCTTGTCACTTGGCTAAAAAGAGCTTTTTCTTCACAAATTAGCTTATGTACAGAAGAATTTACATAGAATATGGAGACTACCCACGACAGAGGGAATACTGAACAACCTATACTGCCGCTGTACCCGTTACAGGTATTTAGCTTTAAGAAACAAAAATTAACCCTGGTTAACTTAAACTGGAAAGAAATGTATTAGAAGGGCATGTGCGAACTCATAGAATCAAAAGAAAAAGTGTAGAATCAGACCTCAAGGAGGAGGAGACAGGGCAACTTTGAGAATCTGGGTAGCAAGAAATAAATAGATTCTCTTCAAGTTGCCTCAAAGGGAATCTGTTCAGTCCTTGTGAACACTTCACTCCAGATTTCAATTTTAGAAAGGGCATCTGACTGGCCTAGAGTGGATCACGTGACCAACCCTGGCCCAGTGATAGGGCACCTTGATTGACAGGCCCACTGAGAACCCATTCATGGGGGATGCTTCAGTTACTCAGAGGAAAGGAAATAGACAATGTCCAAATGTCCCTTAGAGCCTCTAAGAACCAAGTATAGATTATGTTGGGTCCTAAAGTGTGCCATGTACCCTTTAGAAAAGAGAAGTTTAATATTCTTCCAAAAGAGTCGACACAGTGATAGGCTTGAATCCTGCTCCTGGAAGTTTTACTTATTATTGGCCAAAATGTATATTTTGATGTCAGAAAGAAAATAAAGGATAATGAGAATTAAAATAGCCATTTTCCAAATATCTAAAACCAGTTCCAGGCAAACTCTGAAGCAAGTTACTCTTCCTTCATTCATCATGTCTTTACTAAGGGACTATGCTCTGCTTTTTTTTCCCCTTTGTTTTTAATTGCTATTTCTTTCTAAAATTGTTTCCCTTTCTGCTCCAACCTCAATACACACACACACACACACACACACACACACACACACACACACACACACACACATCTCTAGTCATTGTCTATTCCTGCTTAAACTAGTAAAAGAGTTTCAGTCTAGAAATTTAAGTCTCTTTTGTTTCATCTCTAACAGCTTAACTCATGTGGATCAATAGATATGAATGTAAAGGTGCTTAGTAAGTTGCTACATGCATAAAAAATAAGATCACATGTCTATTGGTAATAAAGTATTATTTGTGAACAGGTGTCCCCTTTTAGAGCTCTTCTTGCCCCAGTCTCCCTTCCTCAAGTCCAGGAGCTCTATGACTTACTGGTTTGGGTGGGAAGGGTTTTGATGATGGAACAAAGAACCTGATAACCCCAAATTTCAAGAAGTTACAGACTAAAAATAATTTAATATATTAAACTTTTCTCAGCCATCGGAGACTATCCTTTTAACAAGTCTCCTTGCCATTGTTGAATCTTTGAAAGGGTCCAAAAACAGCACCCCTCTTCTCTCCCTAACTTCTGAACCAAGTCTGAAGTAAGATAAATAAGTCAACCCAAATACCAGGTTTGTTCATGGTTTGGAGGACAAGGCCTATTGTGAGAATCAAAAAGGTTCCCTATGCCTGAAGTTTTTTAGCTCAGAACCTCATCTGAGAGAAAGCTGAGCTGTGCAGTGGGCCAACTCATGCACTAAAGCCACTGTCCAGGGAAGGAAGGGCAGAGTCACCAATCCCCATATTCAGGACTTTTAGTAGGTTAGTTCCCACCAATCCAAAATCACATCTCTCATACACTTGGCATCTTTATTTGTCACTAACAATTAACTAAAGTTAGTGTTTCCTTCCATGAAGAATATAAGCAACAAACCATGTAGTATAAGAACTATCTTACTTAGTGAGCCAATCAATATCACAAGTATTTTTATGACACTTTACAGTTGTTGCAAATATCATGAAGTATTACATGAGCTCATCACTACTTTCAAATTACAGTAGCCATTAGACCTACTGAAGATGTAAACATATTAAGATACTTAAATAATTTTAATAACTGTATTTTGATATAACTGGTTTTATTTATGATCTTACTTATTTTATTTTATGTGTTAAAAAATATTTTTCTGAGCTTTCCCAGACTAACATATAATTACATGGCTCAATAAAAGGTGAGAGTCCCTGTTCTTAAGGGAAGTCAGTATAAGCTTTTAAGTCAAATGACATGATCAGATTATTCTTTCACATGGAAAATTTGGAAAATGTTTATAGAATGATCTAAGGTTGGGAAAAATTAATGTACCAAAATCCTTTACAAACTGGCTTTTGCTTCCCTGCCCTGAATCTTGTCCTGCCTTTCTCCCACATCATAACCTTCTGGACATCTGGTCTTTTCACTATATCCCATATATTTCATGCTCTTTACTTCTCTAAGATTCTGAACTTGTTGTTCCCTCTGCTCTGAACAGCTGCCAGCCTCTTTTCTACATCATGAGTACCTACACATTCTTCCTACCCAGTTCACATCTCCCTCTCTGTGGTGCTGTCATCAGTCATATTCCCAACACGTAGCACCTTGGACATAATCTAGCACAACACATACCACATGGCATCCCTGGCAATCACATCCATCCCCCAGACTAAGCCGTAACATCTGTTGTCCTAGCATCTGCAGGAGTGCAGTCTGCCAGCCCTTCTTAATCTGTCTCCTCTTATGCCTGTTTTGTTCTTTTCTCGATTAATCCTATCTTTCTTCACGTCGAAGGACTCGGTTTCCACTGCATGCAGAAGTGTCTCGTGCCTCCCCTCTTCCCTTTGGCCACCATGCCCAGGCAGGTCCTCCTGGGTCTTCCTCATCCTCACTCCAAAGCCTCTACAAGTTCATAGTTGTCTCCCAGTTGATTCAGGCTGCTGTTGGTAACTGTCATATACAACTTGATGCATGCATGTGGATGAGCCTGAGAGATTTTGTCTATACATGCCACACCACAATTCTGCTCTTCTTCAGCTGTACCACTTTAGCATGAGGACCGGGACAGAAGCCTTTTCATGGCTTACTGCCTTCAGGCTTTATGGGTGAAATAAGAGGGCAGGTGCTCTCTGTCCTAACATCCTTTAAAACTTACTGAAAGTATCTCTCCTTTCTTATTCTCCACCCCATTCATACGTGGTTCCATGTAGGAGTCTCAGTTCAGGCACTTATCAGCATCAAAGCTGCAGACATGTTCCCTCTGAATCTTGGTTTCCCACCAGTCTCTTAGATTTTAACACCGGTAAGACAGGGAACTGCTCCTCCTGTGCGTCCTTCTCCAGACTGCAGTTAGAACAGAAATTCATACTGTTCATACTTAAGGACTCCTCTGCTTTCTCAGAATTCTGACTCTTCTGATAGCAATCCTGGTTTTCAGTATAATCTCTTTTCTTAATCAATTCAGAAACTCAACTTTTACATTTTTCAGGGCCAAAGCAATGAATGCTGCTATAGGCAGAAACCAAGGGGCAACAAGAAAATTGCAGGGAAAAAAAGCATTTGCAATTTTAACTTGACACACTAGTCTGTATATTACATGAAGACTTGGAAACAAACAATGAAGACATTTGGACCTTGTATTCTATACTCAAATAATCAGTTTAGAAAACAAGGTCCAAATGTCTAGTCTAGGGAACTAAATCTAGCGTCACTGAAGGTCAGAGCTGGAAAGACCTGGAGAATTCATCTTTGTCTAATTTCCTCACTACAAAGATGAGGCAGTGAAGCTTTGAAATGGGAGAAATGGGGGAATTAAATGATTCACCCAAAGACATGGAAACCAACTCTCTCTTTTTACTTTTAGTTCCCATGTATTCAGTGCCTGCTCTATGCCATGGCTACTTCATAGTAATTGTCTCATTTACTCCTCCAGCACCCCCTGAGAACAGATATGATTAGGTTCATTTTGAAAAAGAGTAACGAAGGATGATAGAAGTGAATTTATTTCCCAATGTCATATATCTACTAAAAGAGGGCAGGTTTTCAATTCCATGATGTTTAATGCCAGAGCCCAGGCTCCTAAACTGGACCTACTTGTGTGTCAGACACCTTGCTGAGGGTTGAGAATACAAGGAAAATAAGATACAATACTGAGTTGCTGGATCTGCTAACACTACAAGCTACTGTTAGTCTGCTGCTGTAGCCTGCAGTGACATTTCTATCAGATTAGGAACAAGGATTTCTCCTTTGAAATCTACTCAATAGCAGCAACTCACTCACAGGCATTGTCACTTAGAGCAAACTTCATTCAACTCTGCCTTTTACTTATCAGTTGAGAATCCTGGGGTGGACTCTGTTTCCTATCTTAAAAAGTATAAAATACCTATTCTGGTTAGCTCACAAGAGTATTGTAAATTTCAAATCATAGACATGAAAGCCCTCAGCAAAAGGTCAAGAATTATTGTAAAAATCCATCTGAGTCACATTGCACATTCTCTCACAAAGGTTTTCAAACCTTTTTATAAATAATTATAATTGGTTTATGAAAATTTAAGAAAGTAAGGCACAATAGAAATCCACAGTGGGAGGAGAAGGAGAGGAGGAGAAAGAAACCACAGATGAGTACAATAGCACTGGTCATGTTCTGGCCTTAAGTCAATTAGTGGTCCCCTGAGTGCTTCATTTTTTCTTTTTTGTGTGTTAAATATTGAGTGATAAGTGTTGCATTTTTTGAGAAAGAAAGTAAGGCATTACTGAGGGGTGTGGGGAAGCTGTAAAGCAGGAGTTGGAAATATGTGGACTTTCTTCAGGGGAATGTTTTGTGTTTCGAGTTCTTTTATGGAAGGAACTGAAGGCTATACAATATTTTGTGAGTGGGGGGAATAAAAGTAACATATCTAACCTACTGATACCTTTAAACTCAGATCCCAAGTTTTAGTCTTAAAACAGTTTCATGCCCACTTTCCCCCTTCAAATAGTAGGAGATCATTTTCTCTTCCAAGAAAGAACTCTCATCTACTCTAGAGAGATAATGCATTTGTCATAACTATAAAGGTATTTGGAAGAACAACTGGGCTTTACACAGACCATCTGGAGAAGACAAATGTTTCATGTAAGCATGTGGGAAATTTCACTGACAACATATGTAGCTAAATAAATTGTCTTCAGCATTGCCTAAAAGAGAAAATTCCATTACACTCATGGAAGGTATTTCAACAATCACCTCAAAATAAACACACATCAATCTCTTAATTTAACTAAAACATATGTAAGGTTTAGCTATGTTTCTTTTCAATGTAGTGACAACCCAATATACAACCTCTGCAGAGAGATCCATTGGGTTCAGCTCCACTGGGACAACCTTAAAATCACTGCATTCATCTGCTCATGTTTAAAGGAATACATCTGCCTGCACCCTCCCTTGCTTTGCACACCTTCCATTCCTGCGAATGCATGACATGATATTATGGAAGAGTATTAGACAGGAAGTCAAAAGTCTAGCCCTACCTCAGTCACTAATTTACAGAGTGACAAAGTCTTGTCACCACTCTGATTTAGTTTTATCTCCTCTACAATTAAGAAAGAATTCTTTTCCTATTTACATATTACATATTTATGAAGATACTATTAACACTTCACGTTAGGATAACATTTTATAATTCAATAAGTTTTCAGTTTGTTCCATTCAGTCACAACAACTTTATCCCATTTTATAGGCAAGAAAATTGATATTGTATTAGGGGGAAAGTAGTGCTACAATAAATTAACCCCAAAAAGTCAGCGGCTCAACACAATAATAATTCCCAGATATGATGCAGGACTTCTTGATCACTGAGTAGCTTTACTGCATGACATGATTAAAGAGTCCTAGCTCCTGCCTGTGGCTCCACCAGGCCCCAGGACCTTAGAGTTCTTTGCCTTTAGCTGGCACACAAAGAACGAGTGAAGAAAACACAACCACTTCTTAGCAACCTCATCCTGGCAGTAACCCAAATGACTTACATTCACATCTCATTAGTGAGAATCTGTTAATGGCTCCCCCTGGATGCAAGGGCCACTGGGAAATACAACCCTGGCTGGCCAGCCATTTCTCAGTAATAATGTTATTCTGTGGAAGAGGGCATATGACTTTATGGTGAACAGTTAATCATCTCTGCCATGACAGGCTACACAACTAATAAATAAGTGTATTAGCTATCTAGTTCTGTATAATACACTACCACAAACTCTTAAAACAACACACATTTGTTTTCTCACAGTTACTCTGAGTCAAGGCTCTAGATGTGAGTTAGTTTGTCTCTGCTTCAGAGTCTCACAAGCCATGGTCTAGTGTCAGCTGGGCTGAAGTTTCATCTGAAGGTTCAATAGAGAAGAACCACTCACATGAGTCTTGGCAGCATTTGATTCCTTGCAGCTGTAGGATTCATGACAGTTTCCTTCTTCAAAGCCAGCAATAAAGACGGAAATATTCTAGATGCAGTGAGGTAGCAAGACAGAGTGACGTGCAATGGAATGTAATCCTGGGAGTGATATCTCATCACTTTTGCTATATCCCACTGGTTAGAAGTAAATCACAGGTCTACATACACTCAAGAAGAGATTATATGAACTCCAGGAGAGGAATTGGGGGGCATCATTAAGGTTTGTCCATCACCATGAGAAACTCAAATCCAGATTTTCTGACTATAAATCCAGTGTTCCTTTTATCTAATCATTTGTTTTTCTATGGACTCCATAGTTCTTATCTATATTACAGTGATAATATTTACATATAACATACCAGTTGTTATGAGTGACAAAAGAAATAGTGTACTCCATGAGCTGTAAAGTACAATGTGAATTTAATGGGCAATTATTATTATTATTTTGTCTCCTTAATTGTAATGTTTCTTTACTCTTTTTGCCCATCTAAATCCTTCTCTTCTGTCAAGGACCATCTCAATGTTACTTCCTCCAAGAAGCATACATATATATCAGTATTAGTTTATGTTTCAGGTAATAAGAAAACAAAGTGATAGCTCAAATAACACTGAAGGTAGAACTGATAAGATATAGCCACAATGTCACTGGGACCTAGACTCCTTCTAGATCTCTGGTCTGCCTTGCCTAAAGTGTGATCCTTGTCCTCAAAGTCCAAGATGGTTACTGGAGCTCCAGCCATCATACCCCCAAACTAAGCAGCTAGGAAGAACAAATATTTTCATAGCTGCTTCCCAGAAGTCTCACATAACACTTGGACTTACATCCTTTTGACAAGACCCTAGTTCAATAGCTATACCTGGTTGTAACAGGACCTGGGAGATATACATTTTAGCCAGGTATATAATGATATCTTAAAAGTGGGGTTCTGTAACTAAAAAGGAGGAAGAGAATGAATTTGGGGACAATAAATAGTCTCTGCCATGGGATGTTTTGCAAACATTAAGGATATACACCTACATAGACAAAGGGGGTAAATAGGAATTTTAGTAGTTTGTAACCAGATTGCGGATGCCTAGAATGCCAGGTTAAGGAGCTGAACTTCATTTGATATCTAATAAGAAAATGTAACATTATGAAAGGGATGTTTTAAGAAGTTCAATCTAACGGTGGCTTCAGACTTGGAGAATTTTAGTTCTAAAACTGTTGTAATCTAGCAAAAGATTAAAAAGATACAGATACTGTTCGAATAGTGATGACAGAGATGAAAAAAAATAAGAGATGTTTTACTGGAAGTCTCCAGTTAAGTTTAGGAAGCCCAACATTAGGGGATAAGCAGAAAACCAAAGTCTTTTCGTGTCCATTTGAAATCAGGATTCTTGACATGGCAACCACCATTGCTGGTCATGTACGAATCTGCCAACATGGCAGGGACCACGTGCAGCCCCTCCGTGAGGAGCACCAGCAGCCTGTCTCAGAGGCCAGGACTTAAAAGCCTGACTCAACGGTCAGGGACCCGCCACCTCAAGAGGCTGGGAACATCTAGCCCAAGACAAAAGAGAGATCTGCAGGAGACCTTAGCTCCTGTCCTGAGGCCACACCCACAGACAACCTGAGGTTGCCCGAGGTGGACAGCCAGACAAGAGAGACCTAACGTGGAAAAATAACATTTGTTCCTGTTTAATCAAGAGGTTGTCAGAAGAGATTCTGTTTCAGCAACCACTGAACGGATGAATTAATTTTAATTAATTAACTAACTAATGTTCCTAAAGTTCTTATTCAGAAAGTTGGGCTGTAGAACAGGTGATTAATCTTCAAAACATTTCTAACTGTTCCCCGAAGACCCACTTTCTTAATTTCATCTAAAAATATGACATGATGAGAGCAGAACTTATTAAGAGTAGAACTTATTAAGACAGAAAGAAGCTTAAACCCCATGGCCATGTAGCAATTTCCCATTGTTAAAAAAAAAAAAAAATCTGCTAATATGACATTATTATTTTCTTCGTAGAAGATGAGTTGAACTTTTGGCCTCAGACTTTAGCTTAAGTCTATGAATTTTTTTCTGATAATGTAAGCAATTTTTTGATGAGACCACTTTAGAAAGAAATGAGATAAGTACTAGGAAATAAATGTTCCTTGCTGTGAAGCAAATCTCATAAGAATTCACATATCCATTTAGAAATGCTTTCAAAAAATGAATACTTAAAAAATTCTGATCTGGTCATCACTTCAGTGATTACTATGCCTTTGTTAGCTGAACAACTTGTGCTGCCAATACACATGATCCTGATCCAAAGCTACTTCAACAAGGTGTTAAAAATAGCAAACCAAAAATGAACTGAGCACAGGCAACCAAAGCCAGAAGAGTGCTCCACGAGTTGCACTATAAATAGAAGATAGAGAGAAAACAAGGTCAAAGAAACAACCGAAATGCTTTTCTTTAATTCAGACTTAGATTCCCAGTGTACAGTAAGAAAATGGGTTACTTCTCACATTATTTTATTTAAAGTAGCTGTGGTTTACACATTCTGAAATTATGAGAGTTGCTTTTCTGAAAAGTACCATTCTCTCCTAACAATAAGGGTTTATTTACAGAAGAAACCACACTGCTACCTGCCTTATCCTGCTCCCCCAAAAGTGGGAATATGGCATTGTGGGACCCCTAATTCTCAATGTTCATAAACCCCTTTGAGAGACTGTTAAAGCCCCCCTTTTATGTTCACCCTACAGAGTGGTGTGTTCTCTGCCAAAATTTACCACTCTGCAGCTTTAGACAAATTTGTGTGTTTGGTGTTGGGGATTTCCTTCAAACCATGCCAGGTAGAATCAACTATAGATTAACAATGAGAGATATTCAGGGCCTACAATGCTTTTTTCTCCATCTCATTCCAAAATGAGGCATAGCAACTTCTGAAGTCTCCCTCCAGTTGCCACAAGTTTACATTGACTCTGCCCTGCCTCAAACTGCCTGGCTGTCTGCCCTGTCACCGACCACAGGTTTGGTGCACTGCGGCTGCTGAAAGAATCTACGCCTCCACTGTCTCTGCTACCTGGGACAACACCCTGCACTGGTTTCTCTATCTCAGACAGGAGTTTGTACCAGGCAGGAAGCGTCCAGAAGCTCCTGGGCATGAGAGAACAGGCCTAGAGGGGTGAGGGGCATCACACAAGGAAGTGGCCCAATCTGAGCAGGGTAAGAAAGGCATTCAGGGAAGGGGATGGTCCAGCATGAGCTGACAGAGACTGAGTGGGAAGAGAAAGCATCCATGTGAGGGAGGGGTGACAAAGGCAATGGGAGATTGGTTACAAATAAATATATCAGAGATAGGCAGATTCCTCGCTGCCTGAAAAAAGTATAGAAATGGAGAAAACTAAAATGAATGAGTACAATTTTTATCATTCCTTAATCCTTTTTTGATTTTCATGACCTTGACAATTTTAAAAATTACAGGTCAGTTATTTTTTAGTATGCCCTTTGATTTAGAAGGGTATGTTGTTTTTTCATGATTAGATCCAGGTTAAGCATTTTTGGCAGGAATTAGAAGTGACATGTTGTGTTCTTTTCATTGCATCCTGTCAGGTGGCACATTCTTTTGACTTGTCCCATTACTGAGGATCTTCACTTTGGGTATTTAAGATGGTGTATTAATTGCTGTATTATGGTTGTGACAACAAAATACTACAGATTGGGTCACTTAAACCACAGAAATTTATTCTCTCACAGCACTGAGGCCTAGAAGTCTAAGATAAAGGTTTGGCAGTGTTGGTTTCTTGGCTTACAGATGGCCATCTTTCCTCTGTGACCTTCACATTATCATCACTCTTGTTTTCTCCTCTTCTTATGGGAACACCAGTTGTATTAATCACCTCTTTAAAGGCTCCACCTCCAAACACAATCACATTCCGAGGTATTGGGGGTCAGGACTTCAACATACAAATTTTAAAGGAACACAATTCAGCTCATAATAAATGGTGTCTGCCAGGCTTTTCTGTTAGGAGCCAAGCCAATGTAGGCATGGCCTGAGAATGATCCCGGAGTCCTTGGCATGGCCAGAACTCTGTGTGCCCATAGCTCAACCAGCACTGCTTGCCAAGTTGCTGGGTCTCAGCTTGGGTACGGCATCATCAATCTTGGCTTTGGCATTATAATAGAAGTCTCTAGAGACTAGCGGTATAGCAACATCGGCT
>PVKZ01007198.1:0-25633 GCA_004027375.1 Macroglossus sobrinus | reverse complement strand
TGTGTGTGTGTGTGTGTGCGTGCGCGCGCGCGCCATGTGCACGGGTATATGTGTCTGTGTGTGTGTGTGCGCGTGCGCGCGCGCGCCATGTGCACGGGTATATGTGTCTGTGTGTGTGTGTGTGTATGTGAGCATGTGTGTGCCATGGGCACGGGTGTCTGTGTTCGTGTGTGTGTGCGCACGTATGCCGTGTGCATGGGTGTATGTGTCTGTGTGTGTGTGTGTGTGTGTGCGCGCGTGTGTGCCATATGCACGGTATATGTGTCCGTGTGTGTGTGTGTGCGCGCGCGTGTGCCATGTGCACGGGTGTCCGTGTTCGTGTGTGTGTGTGTGAGCGTGTGCGTGCCCTGTGCACGGGTGTATGTGTTCGTGTGTGTGTGCGTGCGTGCACATGTGCATGTGTGCATGTGTTTTAACTCCAGTGTCTCATCCATTCCGGCACCTCACGTAGGCCACTGTCTCGGTGTCCGCCGAGGGTGGCGAGACCTCGTCGGCCCCCTCACGGGGGAGGAGGCGGCTCTGGTAGACGGCCCGCCTGTCTGTAGCCATCCCCACATTCCCCTCAAAAACTCTCCCTCCGCAGAATCCTGCTCCAAACCCACGGTTTGCACGAAACATTCCCTGTTCAACCGCGATGCCGCCCCCTTTGGCGTGCGCGCTCGGAGCATGTGAGGAGGGGGGGCTGGCCGCATTTCATGGGTTTCAGAAAGGCCAGCCCAGCCCCGTGCAGCCCGCCTGCTTTCTCCCAGGCGTCGGCCTCAGAGCCTGGCGACTTTTTCCGGGTAAACTGGCCTGTGAGGCCTTCTGACTGGGTGGATACAGAGAAGGGGCACCTCTCGACAGCCTCTCTCGCCTGCCCCGGGCCTTCCACTGACACCAGAGAGCTTTTCCCTTGGCATGGTGCCAGCCATCGCTCAGTGAGGGCTCTCTTTTGTGTTTTTGTAACATCTTCTTCCTCACCCGTGATGCTCTCCGGGTGACAAGCCCCTGGCTCGTGCCCACCTGCCTACACAGCAACAACACGAACCCTGTAAACCACGGTCTCTCTTACGGGCGATCCAGCCGAGAAGAGGAGGAATCTGTGTGTCTGTCCCTCCTTAACAATTCAGCAAAACACAGGGAGCTGAGAGGGGTCCGAGTGAGGGTCAGCGACATGTGGATATCGGGACACCATCTGGCTGGAGCGGCCCCCCGACCTGTCACGTTTGCCGTGGGGCTGTTGCCAACGCACGCTGCTACACGATGTTTATTTAAAACGAAACAAAGCTCCCTGAAAACAAACAAACCTCGGTTCGGATTAGTGAGCGTGATTTTGTGGAGCCCCCCCGTCCGTCCCCTGTGAGTGTGTGGGTGGCCCCTGCGGCACCCACGGGGTTCCTCCGAGCACGGAGGGTGCCCGCCTGCGGTGACGTCCTCGTCACCGTGTGTCTCCGTGAGTCGGTGTGGTGTCTGGGGTCTCAGAGCTCCTTGGGAGCAGAGAGGATGTTTGTAGACTAAGCCGATACCAGGGAGCTGGGTTTCACTTTGTTTGACTACCCACTCCCGGGCCAGGGTGCAGAGAGCACGTCCACATCGTGGGCACGGTGCACGGAAGGGACCGTCCTGGCCCGGGCGAGACGCACGTGGGCCGTGGTTACCCTTGGATCGTGGACACTTATCCAAATCCCGCTTGAAAATCACTTTTCTTTTTCTCTAGTCACAGACTCTGCTTCCTGTTCCCTTTCTGCCACGCTCTTTCTGAAAACGTAGACGCATGTCAAGCTAGTCTTCTAGTGCTGGGCGATTCGCAGAGCCTCTGGGGACCCAGGGCCTGGGACAGCGTTCCCCCTCCTGGTGGCCGGCCTGCAGGCCTCAGCTCAGCTAGCCGGTTTCTCGTTTATTCCATCCTGACCTGAGCACGAAGCACTCTGGTCAGCTTTCTTAATTTTTTTTTTTTTTTTTTGACAAGCTCTAAGGGATTACAGGCTGAAGGCAGGTGGGTTTCTCTCCCCCTCCTGTCCTTGTCACCTGGACATTACCATGGCGATAATCCTCCCTGAAACATAAATAAAGGGCAGAACCGGTTGGACAGAAAGTGTGGCTGTAAAGGCTCACACTGAGGCCCAGCACCGTGGGGCCTGGACCCTCCGGGTCGCGTCCAGAGAAGGGGCAGAGGGTGACACGGGGGAGCATTCCAGGAGAAGCTTCAGTGTGGTACCTTCATGCATCGGGGCGGGGATTCTCTTCTCTCTGCAGCCCAGCGGGCACCCCTGTCTGGTCTCCCTCTGTCTGCCCTTGGGAGAAGCAACAGTAAATTCGTAGTCTGTCAGTGGAGATTAGCCGGGTCGTGAATCACAGGGTAAGGAGGGAGGGAGGCTGGGAGTTACAATCCCCCCGCCCCCCAGAGGCTTGCGGGCTCTGCGAGGCTGGAGGGTTCTGGCTTCTTGAAAAGCCCCAAGGTTTAGGAAGGCAGGTTTCATTGTGTCAGCACCCAGAAACCGGTTTGCCGTTTGGGAAGCAAGCGCCTGCACTAGCTCAAATGACGAGAGGTGGCTTTTATCCTCTGCTGAAAAGCTGCGTTTGCCCAGCCTCCTGCAGGGAAGTGAGACTGGTTTGGGTGGGCTCTTGGGGGCCACTTTTATTTTATTTTTTTCCTCTTGTCTCTGTGAAGTCCTCTGTAGAATGTCCCCAAGGGGTTGGCAGATTCTAAGGGAAAAAACGCTTTTGGCTCATGGGATCTTATCCGAGGCGGCACGGAGCAATGGTCTGAATTATTTCCGACGACCATGTCACAGTTCAGATTCTCTGGAGATTCTAGGAAAAGTAAACAACCAACAGAGGCGGGCGGGGAAAAAGCCAGAGCGTAAGGTGGTTTTGCACGCAGCATCCCCAGGAGCAGGGAGCTGGTCTGGTAACCCGGCTGACCTTCAAAGTCTTGCGTCGCCCTGAAGGATGAGACGCTTGCATTGCTGGGTGACGTGCACAGACGGATGGGACCCACAGATATTCGCTGAGTACCTACTGCATGCCGCGAGCAAAGCCGAAAACAGTCTTTGCCCTCTGTTGCTAGAGGGAGAACAGACTACAGGCAAGATAAAGAAATAGATCCCAAAGTGATACATGCATGCCCTGAAGGAACAGAGCCTGGGTGGAAAGCAAGAGAGAGATTTTAAAAGTAGGACCAGAAAACGTTTTCTCAGGAGATAATGTTTGAACAGAGACCAGGCAGGTACCTGGGGGGAAAATAGTTTAGGCCAGTGGTCAGCAGAGGATGGCCCTTGGGCCAAAAGGCCACTTGTTTCGGTAAATCGAGTTTTATTGGCACTCAGCAGTCCTTTCCTTTGCTATTGTCAGTGGCTGCCGCCTCACCCATAAGGCAGAGTTAGCTTTTGACAGACAGAGATGACGAGCCAGCAAAGCCTAAAAAGTAGCCCTTGACAAAAAGTTAGCCAGCTCCCGGTCTAGGTGGGGGCAAAGGGCAAAGGGCAAAGGACATGCGCTGCTCCCCACGGGTCCTTTCTCCTGGTGAAGGACACCTAAGTTGTTCCTCAGCTCTTTGGCACAAGGGGCACACTCTTTAGTAATCATCTTGCCCATGTCGCTGGGTTTTCCTGTATGAGATTCCAGACTGGTTATTATTATTATTATTTTTTTAATTTATGATCTTTATTACTCTTTTTTTTTAATTTTTATTTTTTTTACATTCAATATTATTTTATATTAGTTTCAGGTGTGCAGCATAGTTTAGACATTTATGTAATTTACGAAGTGATCCCCCCCCAATAAGCCCAGTACCCACCTGGCACTATACAGCGTTATTACAATATTATTGACTCTATTCCCTGTGCTGTACTTTACGTCCCCGTGACTAGTTTTATAACTGCCAATTTGTACCTCTTAATCCTTCCCCTTATCCGCCCAGCCCCCTCCAGAATTATCTTTTATACTGGGATGAGCAAGGGAAGCATAAAACCACCGACAGGTGGTTTGCATCTGACGGTAAAACGTGCCTGGTCTCCCGCCATCCATCCTGCCACCGGGGCTGTCCATCCTCTCAGGGACAGATCTGGCTTCCTCGGGCTTCGCCGAGGGTCTGTATGATGCCTGGTCCGTTCTCGGGAGTCTGTGCACGTCGTCGAAGGGGGCTGTGTCTGTGCCAGCACCCAGAAAGCCAGAAAAAGCATTGGGAGCGGGAAAGGGTCCCAGAGTCGTAACTTACCCATAGTACAGATTTTAAAATTCTTAACTTATTTTTCACCTTCCCTCAACATCTCACGATCGAGACTGAAATTTTCCTAATAGCAAGATCTCTCTTCTTTCTATTCCCAGGGCCTGGCCAAGAGGTGACACTTGATAGGGACACGACAGATGCCTTTTTGCAAAGAGGCATGCCATCTCCGGTTACGTGCTTCTAAGCAAAAGCAAAAAAAAAAAAAAAGGTTACATTCTAAAGTGGAACAGAAATGAGTTCAGGTACAGATTTTTAGTGTGTGTTTGTAGAAGGGCAGGGTCACGCTTAGTAATGAGAGCATCTGGACACAGCCAGACGCAGTCGGTGATGGACGACAGGGTGGCTTCACCATCTGGGCTGCGGAGCTGGGCGCGGTGGATCGTGCATCATCCTGAGGCGTCTCTCTAAGTGGGTGCTAGGATGCCAGGTTCTCAAGGGTCCGACTGCGGCTTCTGTGTCTGGCTGGCCCTGCGGGGGTGGGGAGTGAGGGGGCGAGTTCTGGGCTCTGCTGTGGCAGGCTCAGCGAATATTATTGATCTCTTGATGGATACGATAGGCCACTAATAGTCTAACTGCTGTGAGTTGTCACGTTAATATCTATCACTAGGCTACAATTGATTTAATTCTCCAAATGACAAAACAGGGCTAAGACCTAGAGGCGTGGCCTGCGGGTTCCTCATCTGAATGATGGGAACAGTCCAAGCGGCTTCCCAGGGCTGTCCCAGGGAATGCCTGCTGCTTAGGAGGCCCCCTCCTCCTACTGAAGGTGGAGCCCCAATACACAGGGCTCTCTGGTTCCCAAGAACGTGCCCTCCATGTTTCTCTCGGGCCCTTTCTCCGGAGGCTTCCTTTGGGAATCGTGACTTTATTTCAGATGTCTGGCATCCGTCTCTGAGACCGAGAAGTGTTTTGGGCAGAGCTGACACCAGGTCTTCAAAATTACACTCTTCTCTCTTCTGGCATCTGTCATTGACAGTCTTAACTCTGCATGAACCAGGAAGTTTGGCCATTTAACTTCCTTCTGATCTCAGGATAAAGAGGTGAGGAATGAAAATTCCAGATAGGGGAGGGGGGGGAGAGAGAGAGAGAGAGAGAGAGAGAGAGAGAGATGACAGACAGACAGACACATAGACAGAGACAGACAGAGACAGACACAGAGACAGAGAGATAGAGACAGAGAGAGACAGAGGTTGGGAGAACATCCCTTGGGAAGCCCGGGGTGGCCGTCCCTGCCAGGTTGCCTTGACGGCGGCTGCTCGCCGCTGCGTCTGGCGGGTGCTGGGCCGGAGGTGGTGATGGAGGAGGTTTGCCTCTGGCCTCTTGGGCGGCTGCCAGTGCAGGTTTTAATTATTTCGTTTATATAGCTTTGCTGCCGTTGATTTTTAAACGTTGAAAGCGGCCCATTTACAAGCCCTCGCCTTGCGCTCTATTAGGACAGAACCGTTTTCCCCGGCCTGCGTGTTTGCCATGCACACTGCCGGGCCGGAGAGAATCACCAGTGGAAAAGGCCTCGTGCCCTGGGCCTGTTGTGCTACAGACGGAATCTGTCTGGGGACGCACGATGGGTCGTTTCTTTCTGGGGGTCCATTTCTCCTTTGGAAGCAAGAACTCGGAGATCTCGTAAGAAGACCCTTCCGGGATCCCCAAAACATTTCTGAGTGGGCACCGCCCATGTTTGCCGGTGAGCGTCCTCATCTCATTCTTTTTCTGGCTTCCAGGCCGTTAAGCCCATGGTGACGTGCAGGTGTCCCCTGAGTTCTGGGGATCTGATAAGCGAGGCATGACTCCCAGGAGAAGACCAGACACAGAAATGGTTTCTGAACATTCTCGTTTTGTGACTCAGAAGTAAATGGTTGGAACTCTTGTCCATCGAGTCAGCACAAAAGCAGAGACCTGGGGAATGATGGTATTTGCACGTGAGGGGCCCAGAGGCAAGGCCTGCCCTCGGGGCCTTTAACGGCCGTGCAGAGCTGGAGCAGATGCCGGCGAGGACGATTACTTCTCTGTGGCAGGTTTTCCGAAACTGGAGCCATTTTAGTCCAAGCTTTACTATTTAAATTTATTTAAGTTTTTTTTTTTTCTTTTTAAGTGGATTAATTTAAAAGCATTCCGTCCCGACAGAGGAAGGGGGCTGGTTGGCCCCCTGGAACACTGGGCAGGGACCGGAGACATTTCTGGCCATCATCGTGGGGGTGGAGGGATGCTGCCAGCATCTGGTGTCGGGATGAAGGCAAGGATGCTGCAAAACGAGTCACGATGTGCAGGACCACCCCCACCCCCACCGCAAAGGATGATCCAGCTCCCGGTGCCGGTCGGGCTGAGGTGGGCAAACTCTGGTGTAAAGACACATGATTTTAAAACAAAATTTAGCGAACAGGTCTCAGATCCCATACAAAGTAAACGTCACAGGACCGAGCACACTGACATGAAAACCACGTTTATAAATGCTAGGCGGATACCGCCGTCTGCCGAGCCTCTGGGCTTGAGGCTGTGCTTCTCTTTACACGGAAGAGAAATTAGCACACGGGGAGATGCCACAGGCCCGGCCACACCAAGCCGAGCCTTTCTCCTTAACTGTCGTCAGTGGGATGAAAGGAGGAGGTGATTTGGGGCTATGCTGTCTGCTCACCAGCTGACACAGACCCCGGCACCCTTGTCACGTTCTTCATCCCAAACTTGGGAGGAAATGCTGTCTGACTCCTTCACCCCTGGCTCCGAGGGCCCTGGGAGCGGGTCATTAGGCCCAGATGGGAATCTGTCTTCTCTTTTTTCACAGGTAGTTATAATAATAACAGCCCCCGTGAGGCACGGGCTTTCTCATCTTCAAAGCGCCTTATAAACATGAGCTAATCTCCTCGCTCCCCAGTGAGGTCAGGAGTCCTGTAGTTTTGCTGGATGGTGCCACCAAGGCAGGAGAGGCGAGGTGAGTCACCGGCGGTCCCGGCTGGGAGTTAGGCGAGGTTAGGGTTGAGAGTCAAGTTTACGGTTGGTTGCTGGACTCCTGGACACGTCCTTCCCCGAGCCACACCTTTCTCGTGGCCGGCCCTGTCTTGGCATTGGAGCCAAACCACACATTCAGGCAGGTCTGGAGGGGGGGGGGGCGACATTTCCTTCCCCCTCCCCTTATTCTCTGTAGGCAGCATTTCCAGGGCCAGCGACATGCTTTTCCTAAATAATAATAATAATAATAATAATAATAATAATAATAATTCTGCTATGGCGGGTAAGAACCCCTCCCCCTCCTTCTGCAACCCAGCGAGTTACTTTGAGAAAATATTTTCCTTGTGGGCCGTGTGTCCAGGATGGTGGTGAGGGTGGAGCTGAAGCAATGCCTCTTTTCACGGGCTCTGTTTGGAGACGTCTGTGGCTGGCAGGGCCAGAGCCGTAAGGAGCAGGGGCGTCTGGCCGCCGGCCGTGACCGCTTCGGCAAAGGACCACCACGGCGCGAGCAGCCTCTGGGTGCCTGTGGGCGCCGGGGCGTGTCCTTTGCGCTCGTCCCAGACACTGCAGGATCTGGCCGGGAGGAGAGCTATGGTGGGGTGTCGGGGGTGGGGGGAGCGGGGAAGAACCAGGGGGAAGAAGAAGCTACAGGGCGACAACAAACATTTCACAGCATTTCCCAAGGGTTTAAAAAAAAGAGAAAAGTAAAGTAAAATCTTCAGGATTCAAGAGACATTTATTTATAGCTGCTCTTGGGTCACTGCAGGCCTCTGGGTCTCCGGCTCCTGGGGGGTGGGGAGTGGAGGGGTCCAGTTGGAGACGTGTAGTGGCCTGAGCTGCTGGCCCTTAAATACTGTCCAGCACCGGGCTGAATACATCCAGGCAGAAGACGAGCTTCCCGTCAGAGCAGGAGGGGCGGGCGTGAGTGTGCGTTTTTATGCTGCTGGTACCACCAGGCTCGGGTCGAATGAACTTCTCGTGGCACAGAGACCCTTGTGGGGCTGGCCTCAGGCATGGGACATTTATGGGTTGCTTTAAGTCCTGTTCGTGGAAGCGTGGCCACCCCAGCTCATAGCGGGTGTTCGTCTAAAGCCGCTACCTCTTGTGTTAGGCAGCTCAGCTTTGGTAATAAAAGAACATAGACTGGGGGGTGGGGGTTAAACATCAGACATTCATTTCTCGGTGTTCCGGAGGCTGGAAGTCCAAGGTCAGGATGCCAAGCATGGTCAAGGTCTTGGCGAAGTCTCTCTTCGTGGCTGTCTTCTCGTTGGTTCTCACCTGCTGGGAGGGGTTGGGGGAGGGGTTGGGGAAAGCAAACTCTCGCGAGGGCCCACCCTCGTGGCCTAGTTCCTCCCAATTCCCAGGATTAGGAAGCCCCGTCTCCAGATACCATCGTGTTGGGAATTAGGGTTTCAGCATGTGGATTTGGGGGGGACACGACGTGCGGTCCACAGCACCCGTCAGTGCCATCTTGTGCATAAGGAGCCCCGAGGATGGATGGGATGTGAATGCAGAGCAAACAGCCACTCGCCGAGACCCAGGAGCAGCGGGTCTAAACCGCATCTCTCCTGCATCTTTTGATGAACTCGGTCACCTGGTGCTCATAGGGTGTGAAGAGGGACCGAGAAAGCAGGCCTGGGGTGAGCCTGAGCTGGCAGGAGGGAGAGGGTGCTCCTGGCACGGAACCCCCAGAGTTGGTGTGACACTGGGGACCCAGCCTTTGGTTGTCCCCGGCCCGCAGCCTGGCCACCACCGCCGTCGGCTCGTCTGTCCCATAAAGGTCAAATCCGGTTGTCGGAACAGTCAGGAGTGGCCTGCTTGTCATCAGACCCTTTGTTGCTGACGGACCCAGTTCCCCAGAAAACAGAAGTGTGGTCCCATGGGGCTCGGTGTCCTCCTAGCATTTCAGTCATTTCTTCGGGCTTCCTGTTGCCATGGTTTCTGACTAAACCAGGTAAATGATATGCAGGTGGAATGGGATGAAGACAAGGACGGGGATAAAAATGCCTCCGTCGAGGGCCAGGACCTGGTGTCCTTCCTGTCCCTGTCATTCCGTGCAGGCTCTTCCTGCCTCTCTCCCCGGCCACTTCTGGGCTCGGCTTCCCTTATCCCATTAACTCACCTTCACCTTGACCCTCTTCTGTCCATTCTTGACACTGCAGTTGCCTCTCCCTCCCCACGCACACCTCTCAAGGGTCGATGTTTCTTTCTCACCCACAATTTCCTGCACTGCGATCCCTTCTCCAGCTGACCCCAAAGAATCATTCCTGCAATTGAGAACATGGACGTCCCTCTGTTTATGATTAGAAAATGATTAGAAAATGATTAGTCTCTGTTTTTTTTTCTCATTCTCTTTCCCATCAGCTGTCCAGGGACATGTATAAGGACCTTTTTTTAGCTTAAAACTGTCTTGGACATTGACACTTGATTTTTCCCCCCCCTTCCACGGAGGTGGAGATGCCTGTGAATCCTGTACCTTATTTTCACAGCTCACCCATCCCTTCCTGTTGGATCCGACTCCAGCTCTTCCCTGCTCCCTTCCAAACCACTTTCAGATCTAGCTGCCGTTTCTTAGTTCTTCCTCCCTGAATTCACTCTTGAGGATTCCATACTGGCCACCCACAGACTCCCTCCCCGACCCACCTTCTGCCCACCGGGGTGAGCGTCAGCCCTGGCCTTTAAAGTCCAGTCCACTGCCGTGGGTTTGGCCACACCCCTCCTCGAAACCACACAAAACACACGGAAAAGGACAACTCCCTAAACTTACCTCTGTCCGGAGATTTCTTCAGATGCCAGCCTTGTGTATCTCTTTCTCTCTCTCTCTCTTTAAATTAATTAATTTATTTTAATTAGTTTCAAGTATATAGTACATTGGTTGGACATTTATATAGTTTGTAAAACGATTCCCCCCTAATTTCTCCTTCTCCCCTCTGGTGTTCCACCGAGCCAGTATGTGAATGCTGACTGCATTCCCTACGCCGTGCTCCCCGTCCTCGTGACCATCTATCAACTACTCACTTTTTATGTCCACCTCTCAAGTTCATTATTACCCTTGGAGTCCAACATCTCGCCTCCAGGCTGTGCTCTGCTCTTGGTTTCCTCGTTGCGCATCAGGGTAACATGATTCGTCTGGACATCAACGTTGAGTTTTAATCTCTCGTTACCTTTGGGTTGTCATTCGGCTCATCACTCTAATTTAACATATAGCCGTAACGTCGGCTTTTCAGAAACAAAGGTTGTTAGGTGTTGGTCCCCTCTGCGTGAGGCTCTGTTCTCTTGAACAGATAGATGTGTTATAATTGATCTAAAGGTATTGCTCCCCCGTCTCCTACAGCACGTGTGGTCCACGCTTCCTCTTTTTCTTCATTCTCCGTGATGCTGCCCCGGACAGGGGGTTGATGTCTCATCCCCAGGGCTTCTCATCCTTTCAAATGTGAAAATTCATTTTAATAACGAACCCTTTTTTTTCACAGGCTCCCACTGACTAATGATGTGGTGTTTTATCTACTTAACATTTAGAAGATGCGACATGTGAATTAAGACACGACGTATTCAGTCTTTTAGCAACTCTAAGAGTGCTTAGGTCTTGGGGGACCCCGACGTTAATTTTGTGGCCGCCTGGTGATCACCAGCCTAGACTTTGGTGGTTCCTTGAGCCTGTCTTACATCCTAGAAGGTTAAGCACTTTTTTTTATGCATATGCCGCCTCCCATCGAAAGCCTTACTGCCTGGACAGTAGACTTCATCCTGCAAATCAGCTCCTTAGCCTACCATCCAGGCCCACCAGAGGCTCCGCCTCTCCAGCTTTTGAGTGCATGCCTCTGTGACATGTTTGGTCCCTCCTGGGCAGTCCTCCTCCCCTGCCCCCCAACTCCCCGAGGAGGTGCTTAGGTTCTAGTGGCTTGACCTTGGCATCTACTGTTACGCTCGTCTACCTGTCTCTGGGACTCCCATCAAACTTTTCTAGCATCTGCAGCTCACCCCCCACCACTCCGAACGACTTATCTCACAGATCTGTGCTTCAGACGGGCTTGTGCGTGATCTCGCTTTTATATACGCACACACACACACACACGCTTGCACATTTTTAACTTTTAATTTGAAGATGATTCAAACTTTCTGTGAACACAAGAAATATCATGCACACTTTACCCAGATTCACCTGTTCTTAACATTCTACCCCATTTCCTTGATCATTTACTTTATCTCTGTAGTTTTTTTTATTATTATTATTTCTAAACCACCTGAGGGTAAGTTGCTTACATTGTGGGCCTTGACCTCTAAAACCTAGTGTGTCTTCTCTAAGCTGGCCATCCTCTTACATAACCACAGTTCGATGCTCTCCTTTCTGAATCGACACTGAGATGATACTTGTACCTGATCTCCATCCACATGTCAGGTCTGTCAAGTCACCTAATGATGTCCTTTATGACAGTTTTCCTCCCGTCAACATTCCAGTCTTGAGTCAACTGTCACATTGACAATTGTTGTGTCTCTTTGGCCTCCTTTAATCTGGAACTTTTCCTCAGCCTTTCTGTTTTTGTTTTTGTTTGTTTGTTTGTTTGTTTGTTTGTTTGGTTTTACTACATGAACAATTTTAAAGAACACAGTCTCTCCCCTGCCTTCATTTCGTTAATGGCAAATTCCTTATCTTGTGTCTGAAGTTTCCTGGTGGTTGGATGGAGGACTGGAGAGGTGATTCGGTGTCATTCACAGCGTGTCACGTGTGGAGATACCCAGTGTCCATCTGCGCATGACGGGTGATGTTAATTTTAGCCACCCATGCGAGGTGTTGTCTGATTTCTCCAATGTATCATTATTGTTTTGTTTTGTTTTTTTTTCACTCATGCAACCAATGAACAGTCTGTTAGTGAGATACGTTAAGGGCATACAAAGATCCTCATCAAAACTTACTCCTAGAATTATGGGAATAGAAAGAATGGTGATTCTCGCCTGATCCAATCTTTGCCATGATGGTCACAAATGATTCTCCACCTCTCGCGCTCCCTCAACATTTATCATTTGGTTCTTGGCGTTCTACTGTTAGCAAGAGACCCGCCTCTCTCCTATCTATTTATAACTCTGTTCATTCACTATCGACATGAACTCTCGACTTCCCAGTTATTCAATGGTTTATAATTCGCTCCTTTACCAATTAGTTTGGTGCTCAAAGTGTCCCAGATTTGGCCAATGGGAGTGCCTTCAAACCGGCTCACGTGTCCATACCCAAACTCGCATTTACTGTAAGCCTTTGACAAGACTGTAAGCCCTGTGAGAATACATTAATGCTGTGATCACTGTATAACAGTACTTCTAGTGCTGGGCGGGGGAGAGCCCGGCTTGTGTCTCTTGAACGCTCTCTTGGGTCCTGTTAGGTAACAGCTGTAACGCAAGGGTCCAAGGCACATCTGCTCAAGTCGTTTCACGTTAGGGACTTGGGAGTGTCACAGCACTGAAAGCTCCACACGCTGCCACTGGGAAATCTAAGTGCGCCAATTGCCGGAGCCAGCCGGCTAAGATCGAACAGTTCCTGAGAGGCGGAGTGAGGATTGAGAAAAGAGGGAAAGAGATAGAGACAGAGAGAGACAAAAGATAGAGTTGGGAGGGCTCACAGTGAATACCGTGGCTCCGAGTTTATTTAGCACAGCCTATTTATACCTTTGACCATGCATGAAAAACAAAACTTGCACACCTGTAAACTATTGCTTGACATTTACATAACTTCTCTCACCTGTTTTCCATTAAGCCAAACTTCCGCCATCTGCACAGACTATCCATTAAGCCAAACTTCCTCCATCTGCACGGAGCCCGCCTGCTCTGGAAACATCTAGCTTGCAGGCAGCTTTAACCCGGTCTGTAGGGCCTCCAGCTGTAGGGCATTCGGCAAGAATGGCTCCCAACAGCCAATTATTTATGCTAAGTCCTCTCTTACCTTTGAGCCTCTTTTCACCAGGCCACGTTATTTCTATGCAGGTAGGAGGGCTTAGGGGATCCACCTTTATCCTTGACAGGAGTTATAAACTCCAGTGTCTACAGAGGCTGGGAAGGAACCGCAGTGGAAGATCAGGCTGGCTATGCGGCGCGGTGCGGGCTGCAGTAGACGTGAGAGCACACGCTTTGCATCAAAGAGGCAGCTGCTTCTCACCGTGACTGCGTGTTCCTATGTAGGAACACGGGTGCGGGCTTGCTGGAGCTCATTTTTCAAGACCGCCTAGAAATCCAGATTTTTATGTAAAATCTTTAAATCTCTTCTCTTTCTATCTCATCACTAATTATCTCCCCAATATGAAATTATACTTCCGGGTAAATAAAGCCAACTGACAGCACGCCTGGTGGCCCCCTAAGCATCAAAGTACAGAGGCGGACAGTTGACAGTTGACCTTTCACTTCTTGAAGATATAATTGGATGATTTCGTGATTTCGTATCTAGAGAAAAGAATCTTTAAGGCTTGTCTTAAAGTTTCATTTAAAAAACAAAAGAAGAGAGAAAATTCAAACGTGTAAAACCCAAACCATTTTCTTTTAATGTACGTGGACAGCTAATGTCATCCCCGGAGCAGCACCGCCCAGCGGGTCACCCGCCCCAGTGTCCATGCGGATGTGGGTACGTCGCTCAGTGTTTGGAGGTGATTTGTCGGCCTCTTCTGCCCCCCTCCTTAATACACATGTCACGACTTCGTAACATTTCCACTGAATTGTTACCAAGAAAACCTTCGCCTGACGCATTTTTGTTTTATTACTTTGCTAAAGCAAATATATTCCAAAAAAGACACGCGGTATTTCGCTTCAGTCAAACGCTGTGCCTAGAGGTCTCAGTCTTCTCTTTCTCTCTTTTTCTTCTAAAGAAAAAAGTGTAAGAAATGCCAAATTATAACACACAGCATTTTTCAGAGGTGCATGCTGTTTTCTGCCCTCCCTCTCGCTGTGGATGGGCAAGCTGGACTTCTGATTTGAAAGTCACTCAAGGCCCTCGAGGCTTTTGACCTACAAAATTAAATAGAACCTATCGGTTCGCCTTGGGGAGAAAGAGACAGACTTATCAGTCTACACTCGATTCTTTGCTTCTCTCCCGAACACCTCCCTGTCTCCTCTTTCTGGATAAATGATACCCCCAAAGTTGATCTCGTGATAGGAATTTTTTCAGTTCTTCTGCCCTGAAGACTCCCCTCCAACAGGCTCATGTCCCCGGCCAGCGTTGTCGGAGGCCTCTGACATGACCCGCCAGGCCAGAGTGTGCTTGGGCTGTGAATTACTCGGGACAGAGGTCCACATCTCTGCATTCTAACCCTGACCCTAAATTTCCCAGGAGGCCTTGGCATCTCTCTCCTGCTCTGAAAAGCATCCCTGCCTTTAGGAAAACTACCTCTCGGTGTCTCGTTGAAAAAGGACAAACACGTCTCCCTCCGCCTCCGTTTCTGCAGATTCAGCCTCACAGGGCACATACCTACTGCGCCGTCGCTCACGCCCTGGGTTGACTTTTATTTCCAGCCGCATCTGGAGGCCAAAATTCATAAATTTATCGCCAAAGCCTGACAACAGTTTACTGAGTTTGTGCATTAAGGGAAGGGGAGGAGAAGGGAAAAAAAAAAAAAAAAAACAGCCCATCTCCTGACTCGTCAGGTATAAAGTGGTTGGAGACGTGGACGGACAGCCCAGAAACCCCAACGGTGTTTACGAACATCTGCGGCCGGCCTGCAGACAGCGAAGGCGTGAGCGGGCCGTGTTTGCCTTGGAGGCTCAGCCTGGAACGCTCCATGCTGGACACTCCGTAGATACATGGCCAGGCATCTTTCTAGCCCACCGGAGACCGGGAGAGGCAAACAAGGGCCGCTCAGAGGCGGAGGACCACAGGCCCGATCGAGGGAGAGCGGGAATGAGCGCCTGGCCGTGTTTACGACTGGGGCCGGACGGTGGGTGGGCCGGTCCTTGTGACGTCCTTGAGGTTTTAAAAAACGGTCGTAAATCTGATGTCTGTCAAACAGGGCTGGCACTTTCTTTTCCTTTCACAAGCAGGTTTTGTGTGACCCCCCCCCCCCCAAAAAAAATAACTTTTTTTAAAAAAAAAGAACAAGAAATTCTCTAAAATGTCTTGAAGAGGGTCCCTCTATTCCACTGTTGTGGGGGGGAGCCCCCGAAAAGTGCATTAGAGGGTTTGGATGGAGACTGGTCTCCCCCCACTCCCTGGGAAGGGTGTTGCCATTATTTATTTTATTTTTTTTGCGTTTTGACCGAGATGTGGGAGCGGGTGTGGCTGTGATGAGCGCCCAGGACAGGTTTGCCTGACTCGCTTCAGGTCAGCCAGGAGCACCCTAAAAAAAGCCAACAGCGACTACAGGTATCGGCTTTTCTGCCGTAAAAAAAGCAGGAACCAAGGGAGCGATTCTGGGAGGGCCCCGGGATGGGGGAGGACGTGCTGTTTGTGGCCGCCAGCCACGGACCCCCCGACGAGCAAGAAATGTGCTGGGGATGTCCTTTTCGCCGGCGGTTTGGCTCGCCGGCACCTCACGTCTTGAGGTGCACCCGCCAAAGAAAAGGGCAGTTTTTGTGGTCAGAGCCTGGGCCTTGGACGAAACTCTGGGACGGAGGGAGTCTGTGCCCGGGGAGGGTGTGGCCCGCCCGCCGACGGGGGAGCCCCCCCTGTCTGCGGGGAGCGTGGCTGCCAGGCCTCCCCGCTCCGGGAACAGTGAGCGACTGTTGGAGAGCTTGGCCGGCCCCGGCGTCCAGGTGTGCCCTGGCCAGTCAGGTGTGTCATCTCAGGGAAAGAGGCACGAGGGTCCTAGCGTCCACCGCTGCCTCACCGCCCCCCACCGCGGCCGGCCCAGGCCCGTGCTTCCCACTCACTGGGGAGGCGCCCGCTCAGCACGGCCACGTGTCCCCTGGGGCCTGACCCTCTGCTATCACGCAGGCAGTGGGGTACACCGGCTCTGCCTTTCCTCACTGTGCCAGCCCCTCGCGTTCGTGTCCCACCCTGGGCCGTGTCCCTGTGGGGCTGCGAGCCATCGCGTCTGAGGGGCTCACTGCTTTTCAAGGCATCTGTCCTGGCCCCTGGCCACACGTGACTGCTGGGCCAGGGAGGGAGGTGAGGGCTCTGCCCGGTGAGGTGGGGGCAGGGAGCCCAGACGTGTCCCCAGCAGGGACCCCCTGGAAGAACCCTGGGCCCCGAGATGCCAGTACTTTTCCACTGGCGGGCAGGGCTGGGAAGAGACTCTGAGACCCAGTGACCTGGTGGCCTAGGGACTTTCCAGGTTGGCCGTGGGTGGGTGGGTGATCCCAAAGAGGGAGGAGGAATCAGGAAGCCTGCATTTAATTCTTTAACATTTTAACCAAGTGTCACTTATCGTGATAAAATGTTGAGTGGTCATGCCTGAGGCCCTCATCAACACCGACCCAAACCCAGTGGGTCCGAAGGGCAAAATCTCATGGTTCTGTCCGGTCCCTTCAAAACGTGTCGTCATGCTCCCCAGTGTGGTGGGGAGTGCCAGAAAGAGGAACTGCTCCCAGGGGCCCTCAGAGTGTCTCACCTTGGCCTCAAGGTCATGTCTGCAGTCCGTGGAAGCCAGTGCTCCCCTCTCTGGCTTGTATCCTCGTGGGTCTTGCATTCTCTCAAGTCTAGTAATTTTTTTGTTTCAGGATTCCAGCTCTCTGCAGTGTAGCCTTGGTGTTGGGGTCCACCCCACTTATACCTGGAGTCCAGCCAGCAGGCAGCAGCTCCCCTGTGTTAGCTCACGTGGCTGACTTAATCTCAGGTTATCAACTGAACATCGTTTCCTTGGAAGGGACTTTGCTGTCACTGCCACTCACTTCTCACCCCCATATCGCGCTTCTGTCTGTCTTCGCAGGGGTTTTATGATCCATGAGCGAGCGTCTGTATTTACTTGTGCATGACCTGTGTCGCTGTGTGGAATATGAGCAAGTGACATGAGCAGAGGCTGTGTCGGCCTTGTCACTGATGAAGTCCCAGCTCCCAGCATCGCATCTGTGGCACCAGAGTTGCCCAGTCAGTATTCGAGTTCGTACCTTCACGGTGGCAGCTGGGGACAGGGCCTGCATGGCGGATTAACCCGTGCCTGCCATTGGGCACTGTGCTTGCTTTCTGGCTTCCTGCGTTCTTATTGGTTCTGGTTTATACGTGGCTACTTCTGCAGAAGGGAAACCAAAGGATTTTCATTTCACATTCCACCTGGGTACTGATCTCTCAAATTTAGAGTGGTACACAGAGGTGTGGGATGATAACGCATTTATTTTTAGATGGAAGAAAATGTCAGCGAGTTGTGAGTTTTGTTGACTTGTTGTCATTACAGAGATGAATAATCACAGGGACGTCTTTCTTAACCAGAAAGAAGGAGTTGCAGTCTCCTGGCTGCTTGGTGCGTCTCTAAAAGCCTTGGGTTCTGACTTGGTGTTTCCTAAGGTAAAACCTCGAGTCCCTTCCGCTGTTGGCTGTGTGAGAGGTGGCCCCGGTCCCCCACATGACTGCTCATCACGTGACCCCGTTGGGTCAGCAGTTTCTGCAGTTTCTGCATCTTATCACTCACCACAGCACCCCTTTAAAGGGAGAGTTTGCTTCTGAGGTCACCTCCGAGCCTGTTCAGATAGCCAGTCTCCTGCTTGAAAGGCCTGGCTGGTCTGAAGGTGTGCGTGGGAGACCCGTGATACCTGAGGGAGAAAGGACAGCGTGCCTCCCACAGGCAGGCAACGGCTATGCTGGGAGCCCCGAGTTCTAGGCTCGGCTTCGCCTCCACCCCAAGACCTCCTTTTAGGCTGAAACTGGGTGCCTGTATTTCATAGCTGAAGAATGCAGGCTCTAGATCACCAGAAGAGAGAAAACAATGAGCAAATTTTAATTTAGACAATTGGTAAACATATAAATACAGCAAACATGTAAAGCTGTGTGTAAGAACAGACGGTGTGGGGAGTTTCGTTTGTTTTGGGAGGGAGACCTCTTTTTATCATTAGCACCCATCTCTAAAAGAACACAGATTCTTTGGCAAGTGTGTCTGTGTTTCTTGCTCTGTAAGGAGAGTCAGGAGCGCAGACTACTGGTAAACTAAGTTAAGATGACGTATTAGTTTGCTGTGGCTCACATAACAACAAGTACCATGGGCCTAGTGGCTTAAGCAACAGAAATTCATTGTCTCACGGATCTGGAGGTTGGAAGGTCATGGTCAAAGGCGGTGGCAGGGTTGGCTGGTCTCTTCTGAGGGCTGAGACAGAAAGTATATTCCAGGCCTCTCTCGTGGCCTCTGGTGGTTTGCTGGCAGTCTTCGACGCTCCTTGGTGCATCAAGCGTCACACTGGTATTTGCTGTCACCTTTCCATGATGTTCTCCCTGTGCATCTGTATTCAAATGTCCCCTTTTTATAATGACCCCGGCCGTATTGGATTAAGGGCCTGCCCTACTCCAGTGTGACCTCATCTTAGCTGATGATATCTGCAGGGACCTTATGTCCCAATAAGATCCCGTTCTGAGATACTGGGGGTTAGGACTTCGATGTACAAATTTGGGGGGTGCACTGTTTAGCCCACAGCATAGAACCACTGGCCAAGCTTTACAACAGGACTACAGCGGGAATCCAGATTCAAGAATTATTTCCAAATTATTCATACTGCCTCAAGTCTCGAGTTTACTATGCGGCCTCATACAGAAATTTATGGGGGAAGGGCAGGGTTAACCTTTCTAGCACTTTCTAAGACCTCCGTGATTTTTTGCCATCCTGGGACATGCGTACTTATTTTCTCAATATTTTTGTAGATGGTTTCATATTTTACTGAAACACATTTTGAAAAGAAACTCTATATCACTACCACATATAGAACCCGGGATCACGGACATAAATAGAAGATACAATGAACCAACAGTCATAGGAGATTTAGGTTTGGTGGTTTTCCCACAGCTCCGAGCCTGAGAATCACCCCCTCTCTTATCTCGCAGCCGGAACTGTGGCAGTGTTAGCGCCTCAAAGCACCACGTGGAGATGCAATTCCTGCTTTGATCAGAGTGAAAAGAGCTATAAAAGGGAAAAAGCGTCCCCAGGTGACTCAGTGTGACCAGATGCCCTGTCTGGGTGTTGCCAGCAATGATCTCGGGTACCCCCAGATGATGCACTGCCCCTGTTTTGGGGAACACTGATGTCGTCTGGTTTCCTCATCTCAGGGATGAGAAACTAAAAGTCTCTGAGATGTGAGGTTCCCCGACAGTCTTCAAGTCCCACTGCTAATCCGTGGCCAGAGGATGTTGTTGGCATCTAGTGGGTTGAGAGTGGGGCAGCTGCTCAGCATCCTACATCCCGAAGCACACGGACCAGCCCCCACCACGAAGAACGCGCCAGCCCCAGCCGTGGCTCGTGCTGAGACCGAAGAAGCTTCGGGGCTCCTGTCTCCTGTGCATCCCCGAGTTCCCCGCTGCCTCGTCTGCTTGGTTGCAAACACCGTTTGTTTTTAAAGCTATTCAGTAGCTACCGCTCGCTCACACCGAGGAAGTGTTGGAAGATGCCGCTACCTTCTCTAACTTAGGAGGCTTCTGCGCCATTTAGTGGTGCAAGTTACAGCCTCCAGTTCACTCAACAAGCTCTTGACCATACAGTGTTACATCTTGCCTGTTATTCATCAGGAAGAGTCCAGAGTCTGAGGGCGGCAGAGCCGGATTCCCCCACATCTTCCTCCACACGGACGGTGGGATGATCTCTGCCCCCATCGCAACGGAGGACAAGTTTGGGCAAGTGCGATCTCTCAAGGTGAAACTCTGAAGGGTTTTACGTGAATGCAATGGCAGGAGAAGAGGAGCTGGTTGTGGGCCCATGCCTTCAAGGGCATCCATCCTGGCAGCGGGGAGTAAGATGACTTCACAAGTTCGTATACCACAGGCCCAGCTAGGAATTTATAGGAGCCAGGAGAGAGAATTGTGGGAGCTCAAAGCCACCAGGTAGGAGCAGGTGAATGATGGACGCCAAGCACCCCTGGAAGCAATGCTGCTGAGCCCCTGCGGGTACGTATAGACATCGAAATTCCACCCACTTCTTTCTGAAATGCCCAGTCTCCTCCCAGTTATGAACTTGACCCTTCACCTCCACAAAGCGACAAAACTTTGCTTGCTGGTGCCCTGCCGCAATGCCTGGCTCTGCGGCCTGCTTCGCTCGCCTCCCCCTCCAGCCTCCCTCCGGGGGTAATCGCGTCTGGCGACCGGCGTCCTGACAGGTCCTGGGTCTCGTCGGAGGCCTGGAGTGTGATGACTGAGGCTCCTCGTTGTCTCTCCTCCGACTCTCAATGTAAAGAACTGTCTCTGAAAATCGCACGCCACACATGGCGCAGGAACCGGTGGTGTCACACGGTGTGAGGCGCGCCAGGCTGGGTCTCCCTGCCTGCCCGGTTCTGAGAGGGGCCCGTAGCGTGGGACCAAGGGAGCCACGGTCAACAGCCTTCTGATTCCTCGGGCCCTGGTCACAGCTCGAGGCTTGAAAATCAGCCCGGCCTGGAGAAAAGGAGGCATCGTATGATGGGGCTTCAGGAATCCCGTTTCATATTTCAAAATATCTGCAGATTCTTTCCCGGTCTCCGTTAAATAACCTCTTTTCTTTGGGGATTTTCCGCTACACCCAGAGAAATCCACAACCGTTGCCCACACACGGCTTCCACAAGCGGAAGAACCAGCCTTTCAGCTCACGGCTCGCCTTTCTTCTGGAATCACAGATCTCTGCCCCTGCCCTCCCCCACCCCAGCTCGGGTCTCCTGTGTCCCCAGGCATCCTAGGGAGACAGGAAGGAGGAGGAACGATGGTCCAGATTTTTGCCGATGATAACGCAGCATAAATCCAGGGTTGGGCCTCTGTTGCTGCTGGACTCCCCCGAGGGCCTCGCGTTGGCCTGTCTGTCTGTGCGCTCGGCCCAGCCTCCCCCTCCCTACCACCCTCTCCCCGCCCTGGCGGCCCCGGTCCAGCACTGCCTCTGCCAGCCTTTCTCGCGTTCTCTCCTTGGTGACTCGTCGATCACCTGCTGCCTGCCCACCTGGGGGTGTCCATCCTCTTTCTCCTGATGGTCCCCAACCTGCGTTAGAAAGCCCCACGATCGTACAGCTGAAGAGTGCCAGAGCTGCGATTCCTACCCAGAGGGGCTCAGCATTTTTCTTTCCACTGACACAAGTCAGTCCCCTGGCCAATGACCCTGCAGCCGTGTCCCTGCTCACCTGCCCAGATACCCTCGCCCACCATTGGGGAGGTGAGGACGCCTTCCCCCATGCTCGCTGTACCCTTCGGACGTGTTATATATGTACATACAATATAGGACATGTATAATGTAAGCATAGAGCTTATATAACATATAACATTGTGTAATACACACATGTAATTCATTATAAGACACGTCACAAGACATGAGCATTGATTGTCTTTGTCATCATCCTTCCTACTAGGTTTCTGGCCCTGGGGATCCCGGGACCTGCCTTTTCTGCTCTGTGTTTCTGGCCCCTGGTCCAATAACTAGCACATAGTAGGTGCCTGATCAACCCTGAAATGCCCATGTGTCGTGCAGGGATTTTGGATGTGGCCTCTGCCCACCTGGGTCTTGTCAGGCTTCTGGAAGGCTCTGTGGTGGTTTTTCTTCAGGAAAGCCCGCCCGCCCTTTGGGGACGCGCGGTGGCCACTGCCAGTGTCCGTTAGGCTGTCCAGTCCCAGCGTGGTCCCGAGCGAGCTGGGTGGTGAGTGTGCGCCTCCACACGAGCCCCGTGCCTCGCCCTGGATGGCCACCCGTGGTCCGCCTGCCCCGACACGGTGCGGGGCGGAGGGACCTGGAGAGGGAGCTGGCGTGCCCAGGGCCACCTCCCCAGGACACTCGTGTGTCTTTCCACAAAAGGCTTTGTGACGTGGGCAGGCTTCTGGCGTCCGGTGGAAAAGTCGGGTGTCTTCAGTCCTGAGAATGTCGTACTGTGTCCCCCTGAGCCCCTGCTGAGCCTGGGAGAGGCCTTGGTGGCTCCCTGGGTTGGGGGGACAGGACAAGGCCCCAGCCCTGCACACCCCCATCAGCCAGTTCTTCAGGGAGGAGGGAAGCCTTTTAAACTAACACGCGTGTAGCATTTATTGTGCTCCAGACGCCATCTCTACCAATGTTAATTTATGTAGCCCTCGGAACGACCTCGTACGTAGGGACTGGTGACAGCTGAGGACGCCAAGGCACAGGGAGGGCCCAGGCTTGTGACTGGTGGGGGTGGGATTCGAACTCACATGGTGCAGCCCGATTCCGTGTTCTGCCGCTTTGAGAAAGCAGCTTGAGAACCGTTAAGAGTTTAGTCCCCACTGCTCCCAGCTCCCAAATGTGTTGAAATAGCACCTGCCCCATTGGGTTTTGGTTCTGGAAAGAGCCCTTCTCCGGTAGAGAGAGGAATGGGTGGGGGTGGGGAGGTCCCCAGGGTGCCCAGTGGGGAGGCTGGGAGCCGGGCGTAGGGGAGGGGAGAGGAAGGAAGGGGGTTTGTGCCAACGATCTGGAGCTGCTTCTCGCCAGCCCAGACGCCAGCCCCCGGAGGCGGTGGCCTCCTTCCCCCTGCCAGCCTCGCCTGTTCCGTGGGGGATTTGCCAATCAATAAATCAAAGCACCTGAGAAACGAACCGGGCACCCCCATACCACCTCCTCCTCGGCCCCTTGATTAAAACAAACAGCAGTGTGAAACGCCAGCCTGTCAGTCTCTCGGAAAGTCTGCGGCATGGAAAGGCGATTACCCACATGGCTTTTTAAAAAAGTATGAGAATTTTGCCTGGCTGAACGTTTTTTAATTAATGCCGCCAGTCCATGTTAATAGCTATTCATAGCTCAGCGAGCTGTGCTTGGGGCGGGCTCAGGAAACACTTGGTATCTCTGGCAGGGGCAGGGCGTGGGCCTGGCTGGCAAGGGGCTGCGGGCCGTTCTCGCAAACCTGGGGGACCTCGGGGCTCCTGAGCGCCTCCGAGAGGAGGCGGCTAGCTGGCTGTTGGCAGTGAGGGCGTGGGCTTCCGCAGCATCTCAGAGGTTTCCCCGTTAGCATACGTGTTGCTGCTGCCCAGGTGGTCTCTGGGGCTAAGGTCTCCCCAGAGACACAAGGTCTCCCTTGTGTCACCCCATCATCTGGTGAACAAGGCTTTCAGGGAATTCTCCGAAAAAAAAAATGTTGCTTGGGGGGGGTCACACCATTTAAATTTACCTCCCTGGTTTTCTGTGATCTCATTTTTCCTTAAAATATCATTGGAAAAGTGTTTTTGAGTTGAGCATTTTATTTTCCATTTAAACATAGTGAAGCCGACACATGGGGGCCAAGGCTCGGTGGGAGGGTGGGGTGGGGGGGGACCTGGGCCCAGCACACCGCCAGTGGGTGAGCCTTACGCAGACTGGGCCGGCCTCAAGGGACACCCCTTTCTGTGTTGCTGATGGGCAGGACACTGAGTTCAGAAGGGGTCCCTGGAGGCAAAGCCGTGGTTTTAAAGAGAAAACCTGACTTGCACACTTGCGATATATTTTTTTAGAGCATAGCGGGTTGGGTGCTGTCTTTAAGCTCGTGTAAGAGGCTGTGCAAGGGAGATCCAGGGGAGAGTTCAAAGTCGGATCAGGGTTAGCAGCTACAGGTGCAGGTGGAGTGGATGAGACTTGAGAGGTCAGAGAGCCACCAAGAGCCGCTCGAGAGAGCTGTGCCGCTGGTGGGGTCTGCCACCTCCGCTGATAGGGTGCCAGGGGCCGGAGAGCACAGCGCACAGCAGTAGTTAATGGTGTGTACGCTCTACTAGGCTTTTAGGAATTCAGAAGCATGAGGCATATTGCTCACCCTAAAAAAAAAAAAAAGTAAGATCTTCTTGGGGAGAGAGGGTAGATAACCCATCCCCCCCATTCCCTTGCGTTTAGTGCGAAGGTGGAGAATAGACAGTAAGTCTATGGCTCACGTGTGAGCCATCGCTGAGGGCTGGAAAGTCAAGTGGCTTCTCATGAAGGGTGGGGCTCGGTCTGGGCGTAGAGGGAAGGTGCTGGGGAGAGAGCGGTGTTGCAGGTGTGGGGAGCCGAGATTAGATGAGGTGCCTGCAGAGACGTCCAGGACGAGGCTGCAGAGACGAGGTCAGAGTGCAGAGGCCTCCGCTTTCAGGCGCTCGGCTGTGGCCTGTGCGTGGAGGGCAGTCGGGAGCCACTGACAGCGGTCGAGCCGAGTCTGGCAGAGCTGACTGATGGTGTCGAACGAGAAGCTTGGGAGGGTGACAGCGAGTGGACTGGAACAGGCATGTCTGAAGTTGAGGAGTCCAGGTGGGGCATTTCTGCAACGGTGGACGGCAGAACTAGCAAGGTCACTGTCAGCGTTAGCCTTGGAGCTGGAAGAGCTTGGTGCAGGTGTCGACTCGACTGCTTACCAGTCACGTGACCTTGAGCCAGCTCTGAATCTTTCCTTAGGCCCAGTACCTTACCTTTCACACAGGGAGACTAACATCCATTCATTCCGGGCAACGGAAAGAGGGCTCCATCGTACATTGCGTGCCAATGACAATGACACGGCAGAGGACAGTGGGGCGGGGGGGCAGCTCATCTCTGCCACAGAGTGTAAAGTCCGTTTCGCTTACACGGGGGGCTTCCGAGGGCAGCCTCGTCGAAGGGCGTAGAAGGAGTTCCATGTGGACGTGAGAAATTTGAAGTTATTTGGGCATCAGTGATCATCCTGCCCTGTAGGCAGCTGGCACACTGGGACTTAGGACAAAGGACAGGGGCAAGAGATTCGGGGGATCCTCCAGAATGCGGGGAGAGAGGGTGGGAGCTTGGCTGGGCTGAGGGCTGAGCCTCGGGGTCCCTCTCTGTGCTGAACCCAGGAGGAAGAAGAGGAACCGAGAAGAGGGGGGCGGCCTCTGAGACGTGGGCGCTCGGCGGGGTGCTGGTTCTCAGGCTCGGACCTGTGCACGGGGCAGCAGGCGCCTCTGCGGGCCGTGTCTGGGGAGTTCGTCCCTTTACCCAGCCTGGGATTGTGTGACAGGCTCCGGGACGTGCTCTGGGCCGCAGGTCCTGAACCGAAACGCGAATGTCGTCAGAGCCAGCTGTCTGCAACGGCACAGGTATTCGGAAAATGCCACAGAGCAGGTCTGCTCAACCCTGTGGCCTGCCGTCCTGTCAGCCGGGTTCGGGTTCTCGGTCAAGTTCATGGTTCAGGTCAATATTGACTGAACCCTCCGGTGGGAAACGCTGCTCTCCCGTCCGTGAGACCTACGGCTGCCTCCGATTCGGCCGGTGGCACATGCCTCCCGGGCGTGTCCCTCTCCCAGTGTCCCCCGGGTCATGCAGGGGGTCCCAGGTGCACTCTTGCAAGACCTCACCTCGAACCCCAACTCTGGGTCCAGCCTGCAGCTCTTTGTCCCTGTTTTACAAGCTGTTTCTGATTTCACAGTCTTGCAAACTTCTGTTTTGACTTTTCTTTTTTATTGCCTTTATAGTTTCATTTCTAGTCCAAGACAATGAATGTCCATTTTATTTTTATTAGTTTTTAAACACCAAGGCATTTTTT
>PVKZ01007197.1:0-25940 GCA_004027375.1 Macroglossus sobrinus | reverse complement strand
GGCGCTTGGAAGGGAAAGGGGGGGGGCACCGGGAATGACAGAAGCAGAGAGACAGAGAGAGAGGGGAAAGATGGTGACCACGGCGACAGTGGTCACAGAGTGCTGACAAGTGCACGGGGCAGCCAGGAGCGGTGGCAGAGCCCACGGGAGACCCCACCTCCACCTGGAGCCTCTTGGCAGCTTAGAGCCACCCCACACATGTGTCGCTCGTCCCACCCCCAAACCTTCTCCGACTCGCTGTGGGGTCCTCACAGAACCTGCCCTTCTCCTCGGCCCCCTCGGGTCCGCGTGGCCCCTCCCCCTGTCCCCTGCCCCACCCTCCTCCCACCCACCTCCCTACCTCGTCGCAGGCCTCCACTGGGGACCTCTGGGGCTCTCGTCCCTCTCTTCCGTGCCAAGACAACGACAGGTAGGGCCCAGACCGATGCGCTTTAATGCCCATGAGTCACACAGGAAAGTAAATTTTTGTGAGAAAACATGTCCCCAGACCCATCCATCCGATGGCACTGGATTTCCCTTCACCTCAGCAATTTACACAGTTCCTTTCTAAATCCATTGTTCAAATACAAGGGCAAGTTGATTTCACGGTCAGTGTTCAGTCAACGCAGCCACAGGTGGGTGGGGGACAGGCTGCAAAGATGGCACCTGACTCGGGGAGCCATGGCCTCACTGGAAACCGACTTTCAGGCCACACCTCCTCTGGGAAGGCTTCCAGGATGCCCCATTCTCTTATTTTTTTTTTTTTTTTCTGATTGCTCCCTAGCGGGGTGAGAGATAGTGGATTGCTATCTCCGGAGAGCCGGAGCTAGACCTTGGGGATGAGTCCGGGTGGCCCAGGCAGAAAGGAAGGAGGAGGTGTCCCCGACAGAGGGGACAGGACAGGCACAGGGAACAGCGTGAGCAAAGACCAAGGCAGAAAGGGCGAGACGCACCTCCCTGCTTCTCTGGTACCCAGACAAGTTCCCCTTTCATCCCCAATCCATCCCTCTGTGGCCTTTGTTCCAGACCTCGCCCTCCCTCCCACTCCTGGCCATGGGGAGCCACGGCCAGCCTGCAGCTGGGGTCACATTCTCCTTCCTCTGCCCCAGCCTTAGCATAGGAAGTGTCACACCTGTTTTGTGATGACTTCCTCCTCTCCCATCTCGACTCCTATTCTTCCCCTTTTGCAACCAGCAGTAAGTAGTGCAGGAAGGACCCGTACAGTGCTTCACATTCAACCCCTCATCCTGCAAGCAGGGGAAATTGAGGCCCCAGAGAGGAAGGACACCCAGCCCAGGTCACATGCCAGGTACTCTGGGAGCCATCCTGGAACCCAGAGCTTCGAGTTCCTGGCCTCCTGCTACTCAGCTGCCTGACCACCTGGGCTCCCTTCCTCCTCCCTCATGCCCAAGCCCCGCCCTCTCCTCATCACTTCCTTTTTCCTCCCCCCATCCCCCCATCCCCCCACCATTCCTGGACTCCTTCCTCTCCCACCTTCTCCCCACCTTAGGCAGAGGTGCTTGATTTTCTATCTTTCCACTTCTCTGAGTTTATCCCTGGGCTTCTAAATCTCTCACTCTCTCTCCCTCTCTCTCTCTCTCACTCTCTCTCTCTCTGTCTGTCTCTCTCTTTCTTTCTCTCTCAACCCCTCCCTCTCCCTCTCTCCCCCGTTCCAATCTTGTTGCCTCTCTGTGTGGGTCCTTGTCTCTCAGTGCATCTCCTCTCTTTCTCTGTGTGTGTGCGTATCTCACTCTGTCTTTCTGTTGTGTTCCTACTTCCTTCTCTCCGTCTCTCTCTCTTCCCCTCCTGTCCCCTTCCCTCCCTTCCCCTATCCTTCCTCTCTCCTGCCCACACTCATCAAATTCCAGCTCGTCCTCCCACTCTCTCCGGCTCTCTTTTCTGTTAGGCATGCCTCCCCCACTGAGACCCCACACCCATCCGCACACTCACACACAGTCTGTCACACGCACGCACGGTCACATACACACCTGCACACCCCACTCCAATCATCCCTCAGCCCCATCACTGAAAAGCCTTCCAGCTCCCCCCAACGCCTGCCTCTCAGAGGCGTTGGCACCTGTAACCGGGGTCTGCACGGGCACTGACTGCCAGCCTGGACTAAGAATAGGCACCTTCCAGAAGCTGGCAGAGGACAGGGACAGGACAGTGGCCGGGAAAAGCAGAAGGTGGCAGAGAGAAACGCAAGGGCCTCCTCCTCCAGCCCAGACCCTGCGCCCCGAGCATGTGGCCAGATATTATTTCCATAAACTCGGCACATCTTGCCCTCACGCCAGCTGCTCCACGCCCTCTCTCATCCTGTGGATGTCATTTGTTCCTCATTAGCAAAATCACCTGTTTGTCAGATAGCGACAGCTCGGCGAGACATTAAATCGTGCTGAAGCTAAGCGGGGCTCGGGGACCACTGCGGGGTGTTGCGGAGGGTGGCGGGGAAAAGAGGAAGAGAGGGGGGTGGAGGTGACTTCAGCTTTACTGTGACCACAAGAGCAAGTCTCCTGGTGCTGGCAAGTCCAGGAGCTGATCAATATCCACAGAGGACCATGGCATGGCGGGTGGAATTTGGGCTGGGGCTGGGGGAGTGGGGCAGAATCAAATTTTCTAATGACACCATCTGGGGAGGGTGCCAGCCAAGGTGGCCTGGGGGAGGCGGGAACTGGCCAGCCCACTTCCACCTTTGAAGAGCCGGCTTGGGACAAAGCGTGCTACACACCAACGGATCCGCATGAAATAATGCAGCCATGCATTTGTCCAGCACGAAGAGAAGGGGTCTCATCGCCGTTAAAACACAGGAGATCTGGAGCCAGGCAGAGCTGGGTTCACATCTCCATTCAGCCGCTCTCTGGCTGTGCAAGCTCAGGGAGGGCACCTCCCCTCTCTGAGCCTCTCGCAGCTGTAAGATGGAGCTACATCGGTACCTATCATATGGAGTTGCTCAGGCGATTATTCTATGCGTCAGCGTGCAGACAACATGCAGCCTGAGACCCGGGCCAGAGAAAATGATCAGCCTAATCCTTTGGCCACAGGCAGGCAGGTAGGTAGGGAAGGTGGCTATAATATCACCACGGATCTGACCCCCTCTTTGCCCTTTGCTACTCTACCTTGGCACCCTCTCTCCCTGGCTTCCAGGACATCCCATAATCACCCAGTTGTTCCATGCTAAACTACAAGCCCGTGGCTTCTTGGCTCACCTCTGTCACGTAGTATATGTGCAGAAAATGTCTGTTGACTGACTGATGGACCGCTTGCCTCCTACCTGTCTGTCTGATCATCTCCTCTCTGGTGCTATTTTTCTCCAAGGCCCTAGCCCAGAACTGTCCAAGAGAACTATCATGCAGGCCACAAACATAATTTAAAATTTTCTAATTGCCTCATTTTTTAAAAAAAATAAAAAGCAAAAAGCAACAGATGAAATTAAATGTATTCATCTATTTTATTTAACTCCGAGTAGCCAAAATATTATTTCTACATATGATACATTTTTGAAACTACTGATGAGATATTTGACATTTTCTTTTTCATGCTGTCTTTGAAACCCAGTGTGTGTTATCCATTTACTGCACCCCACGATCAGACTGGCGACGTTCCAAGTGCTCAGTTACCACCTGTGACTAGTGGACACCCTATTATTCAAGAGCATAGTTCTAGCCCTTGGCCAGTCACGGCCAGCAGTACCCCTAGAAAATTGCTCAGAGATACAGAATCTCACAGATTACCCCAGACCTCCTGGCTTTTTTTTCCCCCCACTTTTCATTTTGAGGTATGTGAAGATTCATGGATAGTTGTACAAAATAGCACAGAAAGATCCCACAGCCCCTGGACCCAGTTACCCACAATGCCGTTCCAAATCACAGGCAGGAAATTGATGCACCTGCCTAATTCAGATTTCACCAGTCTCACGTGTTACTTTTCACCTGGAGTCTTCTCTCATCTGTCTGTGTATTTAGTGCCCCCACAGTCAAGGCTCCAGACTTTCATCTCAACGACCCCTCGTGCCACCCTGTCACAGTCACGGCCACTTCCCACCATCCAACCTCGAACCCGTGAAGGACCAGCCATTCAGCCAGGTGCCCTGGAGGCTCAGGTGCATGTTAGCTGCCAATCAAACACGAGGAGAGTGATTCCCTCTTCCATTTTTTTTTCAATCTCTTCACTTACTTGAAACAGAAAGTTTTTAGTTTAGAACTAATATGCCTTTTATTATTTTTATTATTATATAAGTTTCAAGTGGACAATATTATACATTGTAATGTATACATTGTATAGATTACAAAGGAATGTCTACATTTGTAATGTATACATCTGACATCTGTCTACATTACAAAGTGATCACCCCCAAAAGTCTAGTTACTACCCATCGCCATACACTTAATCCCCTCTACCCCTTTCACATACCCCAACCTCCTTCGCCTCTGGTAACCACGATCTGTTTTCTGGATCGATGAGTGTGTAGGGTTTTTAAATTGTGTTGGTTCATTTGTTGTTGTTGTTGTTGTTGTTTAAGATTCTACATATAAGTGAAATCATAAGGTATTTATCTTCCTCTTTCTGATTTATTTCACTCAGCATTATGCCCTCAAGTTCCATCTGTGTTGTTGCAGATGGCAAGATTTCACTCTTTTTTCATGGCTGAGTAGTATTTCATTATATATATGGGGGGGGCATCTTTATCCATTCATTCATCGATGGACACTGAGGTTGTTTCCATATCTTGGCTGTTATAAACAATGCTGCAATGAACATAGGGGTGCAGATATCCTTTCAAATTCCTGTGTTTGTTTTCCGCAGATAGATACCCAGAAGAGGAATATCTGGATCGTATGGCCGTGGAACTCACGTGGCTTAAACACCTCTCTAACTCCTGCGGATCTCCTGGGGGAACTGGATGTCTCGAGTTCCTCATTTGTAGGATGGGGACCAGAATGATGTCCATCCACAGCGTTGTTGAGGGGATTCCATGAGATGATGCTCTGAAATGCTTCTTATGGGGCTGAGCAAAAACCCTGGCAATCTGCCCCCTCCTCCATCCCCAGCTCTCTTTCCGAAGCACTAGCTTAAGATGTTCGCTGCAGCGTTGTATACAGTTGAGATGTCTGTCTGGAACCACCTTGACCTTCAGCCAGGGGAAATGGTGTGATTCCCGACAGCACTGGGTGCAACAGAGCATCTAGCAGTATTTAAAGTTTTGTGTTCTGTGTCTGCTAACTTTCCAAAAGGGATCTGTGTGACATTTTGCTAGTTTTTAAAATCAAAAAGAAATGCCTGGTTGAAGTAAAAATTCAAATAGTTCAAAAGCATGTAATATAAACGGTAAGTCCCCTATTCCCCACGCCCATAGCTCTAATCTCAGTGACAATCACTGATCACAGTTTCGATGCAGATACAAATATCTGTGTGCGTGTGTGTGTGTGTGTGTGTGTGTGTGGTTTACACAAGGAGTGTCATGCTAGGTATACCAATCGGTATAACTTGCTTTTCTCACCAAGCCAAAGATGTGCTCGGTTGTTAAGTGAGAAAAACAAATTTCATAATGGCACGTTCAGTTTGATCCTGATTTTGTAAATATATGCATAGAAAAAGATCCAGAACTCCCCATCTGAAAAATGTAAGTAACAAATCCTAGGACCCACTTGGAGGGCGGTGGTGTGTGTTGTGTGTGTAGAGACCGACATCTGATACCCAGTCCTGTAAGGTACAGTGTTCACCTTCCTGAGACTATTTCCATCCACATCTGTAAAATAAGATGTAATCAGTGGTTTTCGACCAGGGGACAGTTGGCAGGCGGTCTCGTAAGACATTTTGGTCATCATAAGGGGGCGGAGGGTCACCCCTGGCATCTGTGAGCGGAAGCCAGGGGTGAGGCTGGACATCCCACAGTGCACAGGACAGCCCCCGCCACGAAAGCTTATCCGGTCAAACACCTTGGTCATGCCGAAGACGAAAACCCCTGGAGGCCATCACCCCTGCCCACCTCGCGGAGCTGCCATGGGCTTCCAGCAGGCGCTGGCTAATGGGAAGCTGCTGTTGTCACCATCACCATTACAATTATCCTCGCGGTGTTTATTCTAGTCAGACACAATGGGGAAGAGCTGAATATGTTTTAAACCTGGAAGATACGGTCAGTTGTCTTAGCCCAAGCTCACGGAAGCCACCGGGCTGATTCGGCGCCCGGGTGAACACACACGACTGTCACAGCACTTGCCCCACGGACCAGCCCACGGGAGGACTCCATCCTGCTCTGCCTGAAGCCGGAGGCAGCAGGGCGAGGTGGGTGAGTGGGCTGGCCAGCCCGAGCGTCCACAGACCTGGCGTGAAGCCCCTGCCGGTGGTTGACCAGCTGGCCGAGCCCCCGAGTGGGGACCCAGCTGCCCAGCCAGGGCCGGGGCCCTCTCTCCCCTTCCCCGGCTGCTCCCCAGGAGCAGGAATTAACACGAAGGCGTCCTTTGCACCTCCTGAGCTCATTAGCTCCCCGTCTCATTCTCGGCTGCAAGCTTGAATTCTGCTTGTGGCATCACGCTCCACTGCTGGGCCTGTGATTGTGGCCGGCCGGCCTCCCCGCGATCCCACGGGGGGCCACTCCTTCCCATCTGCCTCCCCGCTCCGCATCCTCCCCCCTTTGTCCTCCCTCCACCGCCGCCCGCGGCACCCCCCTGACTCCATGTCCTCACTGGTCCCTCCCCGTCCTGCTTCTCAACATGGCTTCCCTGGCATCGGCATCAAGCCTCCTGCTCCTCGCCACTCCTGCTTCCGACCCCGAGCCCTGAGCCCTACCTGTCCCTCCCCTTAGCGAGGGGAAGACCCTCTGAGGACTGACAGACCTGAGAAACAGACCTTGGCCACGGCCATTGCACAGATGTGAAAACTGAGGCCCCGAGAGGTTGAAGCGTGAGTCTAAGAAGCATCCGTGCATTCATCCGCTAAGTATTTATGGAGTCACCTTTACAGCATCAGGCCCCGTCCCATGCTGGGCCCTGGGAACCCACTCATTGGCCAGATGGCCGCTGGGAGGAGGGCGGGCAGGAAGCCTGGAACCCGGGGCCTGGGTCGTACAAGAACCTGCCTGTGGCGAGGAGAGCAAGGCTTGTTTTCAGGATCCCAGAGTGATCCCCAGCTTGTTCCAGCACCCTGTCCCCCTTTCTCAGCCCGACTCAAGCCTCGACTATAGTTCCTACCTCGTGGGGGTCCAGGCGTTGGCAAACTTCTTCTGCAAATGGCCACAGAGTGAACACCTGGGGCTTGGCAGACCACAGGGTCTCTGTTGCAACTTCTGGACTCTGCCATTGTTGCATAAAGACAATGCAAATGAATGTCGCTGTGTTCCAGTAAAACTTTATTTACAAAATCAGGCGGGGGTGGAGGGCGGGCAGAGTGCTGAATTTGGCCCATGGGCATTCATTTGCTAACCCTGGATCTAAGGGGTTTCCTATTTCTTAGATTTCTCCAGGCCAGCAGCCTCAGCTGCTTAATTATTTGGCATTGTATTTAATAGGACAAAGGGAATTTCTACCTTCAAATGCTCCACCCAAGGTTTGGCTGGGGGCAAAGGTTGACCAGAAGGCCCAGCCTCCTGCAGGGCAGTGGATGGAGACCAGGCTTAAAGAACTGGGTATATTTGCTCATGGTAGCCAGCCCGAGCACCCCCCAGCTTGGGCACCCCCAGCTCAAGTCTTCAAATGAGCTCTGGCCATAGGTCCATACTCAGAGTGTTGCCTGCAGAACAGGCCCCTGGCTCCAGGCTGGGCTTCTCAAGCTTTGCCCTCTGACCTCCTGCAGTCTTGGGGGCTGGGGAAATGGTCTCGGGCTGGAAACCCAGGGGCGGGCTTCTTTTCCTGTCTGGACTCTCAGACCTGGTACCTCAGTTTCCCCGTTATTAACACTGGGGGCCCCTGGCCCTCATCAAGAGTGAGAGCCAGGTTCATCGGAAAGCATGACTGCACACACGTATACACACGCCAGCCCCAGGGTTATTCATTCATTCATTCACCCGTTCCCAAAGGGAGGTGAGAAATTCTGCCTCCCACACCAGCCTAGCTCCCGTCGGCTACGCTGGGGTGTGGTAGGAGAGCGCAGTGGTTAAGGGGGTGCTCTGTAGCCCAGCTGCACCCCCTTGGGGCTGAGAGACCTCAGGCAGATGAATGCACCTCTCTGAGCCCGTTTCTCTCCTGCCAGACGGGATTCTCCATAGCTCCCACCTCATTATGATAGAATGAGGACAAGACGAGCTCGCTGTGTCACTGCGTGGGACTGCGTGGGACGTCCTTCAGCACAGCCTGGCATGTATCACACAGTCCACGCACAAGAGCTCCTATTATATCGTGGTTGTATCATTTGATCGACATACTCTGAGGTGGGGGGTAGGCTGGGAAGGAAATGTACCATCGTTCCCATTCTACAGGTGAAGAGACCGAGGAGAGTCACACCGCCAGGGTAGAGGATGTAGCAGTGTGCCGCCCACACACCCAGGATGAGCCTCATGCTCCAGATGCTAGAAGTGGTGGCTTCTCATGGTTCCCAGCTGTCAGCCCTGCCCAGGACCTGCCCCTCCCCGAGCAGCTCATATGCAATGACTCTTTGAGGCAGAGGCTGCAAAGGCCCAGCCCCTTTGCCTCCATTTGGGGTATCGGCGAACACCACCCCAGCTACAGAGCTCCCCTGGGATGAGCTGAGGCCCCCTGTTGCATGCAAAAGCATCACGGCCCAGCTTCTCTCTCTACCCATCCTGCTGCTCTCCCTTCCACACAGGTACTAGCCCCAAGAGCATGCCCCAGCAAACCACCCACATGCCCATCCCCACCTCAGGGGCTGTTTCAAGGAGAACCTACCCTAGGACACCCAGTTAGTAAGTGGTGGCGCCTGAACCAGACCCTGAGCCCTTCCGGCCTCTCCTCTGGAGGGAATAGAAATATGAGCCAGCACAAAGCAGGGAGGGAAGGTTGTGCTTTCCTAGTTGGTTGTGAGCTTCTGGAGCTGGACAGAAACATGTGCGAATGCTAACAGCGGAAACAGCAATGGGGCGTGATGGTTCACCACTTCTGGGCTGGCTTAGCCCAGGAGTCCTCACGCTCTGGGTGTGTGCCCGAGGAGGGGGTGGTTGCTGGAACAGGGGGCTGGGCCCCCCTCCCAGAATGTAGGATTCAGTGGGTCTGAGGTGGGACCTGAGAATTGGCATTTCTAACAAGTTTCCAGATGACGTGGACACATTTTGAGAACTGCTAGCCAGAGTGGATAAAGGCACAAGGTCTAGTTTCAAAGAGACCTGCCTTTGAATCTCCTGACACCATCATTGGCACGCTACGTGTGTGTGTGCGTGATCTTGGGCAAGGGAACCTAACTTCTCTGAACCTCCGTTTTATTACGCAGGAAATGGATGTGGAGGAACCTACCCTGTAGGGTTAACGGAAAGATCCCAAAGGTGGTGAGCACGAGGCAAGTGCCCAGAAGATAAAATCTGTGATTATTACATCCAGCGCTACCCTAGCCACTGCAGTGCGCTAGCTTATTCTTTTTATTACTGGTCGCGGTCGGCCCATGGTCTTCGAGTCCCAAGGCTGCCTCTTGCCTCCCTCGCTCTTTGCTGGATGGTTCTCCCCATTTCGGGGAAGAACAAACCAAGGAGGTGGCTTGCCCAAGGTCAAAGCCCCAGCCGGGACTCAATCGTTCCCACTGTCTCTCTTCACCCCTGTCCCCACCCCCCGGGGCCCCGGCTGGACGCCTCTGGTGTGATGTGTTCGCAAACAAGGAGAGAATAAAGAGCTTTCTGTCCACTCCAGAAGAAAAACAAACCCCCACCGCCCTCCATCTCCCCAGCTGAGGATGATGGATCTCTGTTATTGTTGCCGTTGAAATCACTACCGGGGGAAATAGATCAAGGGACATTTTGCCAGCGAGAGAGCTCGCTGTGTCACCGAGGAGAAGAATACGTGTCTCCACCACCCTGCATCGCCTTTCTCTGTGCACGTTCCTTCTCGGTGAATCTCAGGGCGGGGACAGGACTGCACTTGGAGGGGCCAGCGGCTGGTGGCTCTAGATGGAAGAGAGCTGATGAGGCCGTGGCTGGAGGGTGGGGGACAGGCTTTAACTTTGTTCGTCCTTTCTCCTCTACTTCCCTGCCTTCTGTGTGTATCTATGCAGGGGGAGGGGGTGGTAAACCAGTTGAACTTTCGATCTGATCTTTATTTTTTGTACAGATGGTGATGGAGAGGGAGTGGGTGGTTATCACAAGTGAAGAGAACACAGAAAGTATTGTGTACAGCGGACCATTCCTCTGTATGGGACTTAGGATGACTACTGTGACTGAGGAAATACATGTTTTAAATTTTTAATTAATTTAACCTTAATAATCGCAGGTGGCTAGTAGCTAACTCATCGGACAGCGTAACTTCACCATCTAATTTTTGTATTCCAGAGACCCCCTCTATGCCCATATGAAGGGGAGGGGGAAAAATGGTGGTCAAATCATGTGAGAAACGCTATATGCTCTATCCACAATACGCAGGACACAGTAAAGGCTCTGACAAGTCCCGCAAGGAAGAAACTGGTTTCGCTTTGTTTATCCTAGGGTTTGTGAAACATGTTTGACATGTTTGTCCTCCAAGGTTCAAATTCAACCCAATGAAACTGGGCCAAGCAGGTCACTAGAATCTTAACCCTTCTGAGTTGGAGGAAGAACACACATAGCAATGTCCAATTGTACTTTCTACAGCGATGGAACTGTTCTCCGTCTGGGCTAGCCAAAGTGGTAGCCACATGGGGCTCTTGGGGACTTAGGATGACTACTGTGACTGAGGAAATGAATTTTTAAATTTTTAATTAATTTAACCTTAATAATCGCAGGTGGCTAGTAGCTAACTCATCAGACAGCGTATCTTCACCATCTAATGGTTGCCCAGGGTTGGACAATTGGCATGGAACAAGCCCTTCATGAATTATTGTCACCCTCCATTTATTGAGCACTTACTATATGCCAGAAGCAACACCAAGAGCTTGATTTAATCCCCTGACAACTCAGGGAGGTGGGCACTCACCGTATCATGTCCACTTTTCAGATTAAAAAAAATTTAAATTTAAATTTAAAAAGTAAACAGAGAAATGGGGCATGAAGTAACTTTTCCAAGCTCCCACAAGTAAGTAGTGATAGATCCGGGATTTGGGCCTGGGTCTGTCTGACTCTTTGACCAGACTGGCTTCTAGAACAATCTCAGAACCAATCCCAGGGTCAAGCAGTGTGGCCTGTACACTGCTCCTCCCTCCAAGGGGCCCGTCCCAGTTAAGGAGGCATTCGCTCCGCCATCAAATGCCCGCTGACCATGTGTCGAGCACTGAGCTGGACCCTAAGGCGGCGGGGAAGTGGGGGGCCTGTCTACCGGGGCGGTGGGGGGGCAGCGGGCAGCAAGATAAGAGCCTAAAGAGGAACAACCTCATCAGCCCCCTCCCAGGCCCGGCAGCCCCCAGCCTCACAAAGCGGCCCAGGAGGCCCCACCCGGCCCCTTCCGCCAACAGCGACGTGTTATGCCCGGCAAGCCAGGGTACATGATCTCATACCTTTCATCCTTTGCCGAGTTCAGATAAATCTCCCCACTCCCCTCTCTCCATAGCTGAAAGTCGGCAGGTCTAGCTAGGGTTTCTCCCACTTATGCGGCTCATGAATATTTAACAGCATCTGCCGTGGAGGCGATAAAGCCCTACCAATCCTTGACAAATATGGCCTAATCTTTTCAATTTCGGGGTGCAAATATGCCTTCTGAGTCCTGTTTGTCACCTAGATTAATGGCCCAGGGTCCCATAATCCTTTGGTGCTAATTCAAGTGGTGGCTGGCCGGCATGTATCTGCCAGGGGGATGCTGGGATATACACACACATGCACACGCACATTCGCGCGCACACACACACACACACACACACACCAGGGGGTGATTAGTCCTGTGAGGATTACTTGTAAAGTGTGTGTGTGTGTGTGTGTGTGTGTGTGTGTGTGTGTGTGTGTGTGCATGTGTGTGGAAGTGGCTATTGCGTGAGTGGTTTGTATGTACATTTATATATCTTTATGTGTAGCCCGTATCTTTGTATGAATGAAATGAGGTCAATTGAGCAAAGTAATACAGCCAGTGAGGAGTGGTGCCAGGATTTGACCCCAGAAAGTTGGACACCTGCAAAGCTAACCACTAGGCTGCACAGCCTCAAGACCAAACATGAATGGCTACTCCCCTAGGAAGTCTTCCTAGCCTCCTCTGAGACTGCTTCTCAGAGAGAGCACCTTCTCTGACCTCATGTCACCATATGTCCAGGGGCCCCTCTTGAATTGCATGTGTATCTGTACCACTTTTCCAAGACAGTGAATTCCTGACCTGAATGTCCCAGCCCTCTCAGTAGGTGCTCAGAAAGTATAGGTTTGGTTCATTTGGAAGGCAACTTATATATACTTTTCCACACCCGTTCCTGCCAGTTGCCCCATGTGGTCATCACTAAAACTCAGTGTGGGCACACAGGACAAGGAGAAAGGTCCTTACTGAGCTGAGGAGACGTGTCGGCCGGGATCACAAAACAAGTAAATGGCCGAGCTGGGCCTGGAGCTAGGATTGGCCAGATCCCAGGCCACTGGCCAAAAGGATGTAAACAGATGATCCCAGCAAAGGGAAGACAAATGGCCTGGCACGTGGTCTGTGGGCAACGTGCAGCCCACACTCACTCGATCTGGGCATGTGAGGGGCCAGCTAATTTTCTCATCGTGGGAGGCTGTACTGTGAATTATAGGGTGTGTAGCAGCATCCCTGGGCTCTGCCCAGTAGATTCCAGAGACACTATGCCCCCCTCTCCATTTGCGAGACAACCAAAAATGTCTCCAGACATTATAAAAGGTTCCCTGGGGCCAAAATGACCACCAGTTGAGAGCCACTTGTGCAGCCTTCCTGATCAACATCAACAATAACAAAAAGGACAAATTAAAATTTTGAGATGTTGTTTACAACTCCTACACAGTTTTAAAAATACTGTAACAGCCAATATTCACAATGTTGCTGGTACATGGTGCAAGCAAGATTCATTTACAGCAGGATCCGTTGGTCCAAACTTGTGGAAATCCACTTGGGGCAATGATCATGGATGTGTTTATGTCATTCAATGTATAAACCCATGTATAGGTCAAGATCTGAGAAACAGAAATCATCCCTGGATGGTCCAAATGAAAAGATTTTCAAGACAGGATTGGTTTCAGGAAAGGTGTGGGGAGGGTTCAGAGAATAACAACAAAACGACCGGGAGTGGGAACTGTCCCTTGCCCCAGTGCTGAAGGGGAGGGAAGGGTGCTAGAAAGCACAGTGAGAGCTTGAGGAGGAACCTTAGGAGCTGTGGTCTGGAGGTGACATCCAAGTTCCAAGATAGAAGGCAGAAGCAGGAAGGAATCCAGGAAGAAAAATCTCTCCCTCTCTCTCCTCCAGCCTCCAGCCTCCAGCCTCCTGCTGGCGTCTGCCATTGGCCAAACCCCACGTAAGAAAGCAAGGATGACCAGGAAGTGTTTTCAGTAGGGGTCAGCGTCCCAGGACCCAGAGCACAGCAGAGGAAGATGGAGACTAATTGGGTCAACCAGCCTCCCACTCCATGCATGAAACAGTCCCTTGCAGATTTATTGTAAGGAAAATGATTCCTCAGAAGCCCAAGGAAAGATATGCAAAGATGTCCATGCAGTATTAGCTACAATCTCCCAAATCCACAGGAGGAACAAAAAAAACCCCTAATTCAGTGCTCTTTCTGCCACATAATACCTCCCCCATCGATCCCCTCCCCTGCAACCAGGACATCCCTGCTCCAGAAAGAGGCTCCAGCACTTGTGCTGCTGGCCCCCTGGGACTTCAGAGACCTGGGAAGGGGGTGGAGACCTATTTAATTTCAATTTCAGAGCTTTGTCTCCGGGATGTGTTCCCAAGACTGCTTCACGGAGACCAAGGCCACATGGGCTTTCTGAGGGCTGGGAAACTTTCCAAGAAATGCTCTTCTGTTGAATGGTGGCCAGTACCCAGCAAGGTGGAGCGGGAAACCCAAGCCTGGTCCCCTCCATGCTCTCCAGGACACCTATTGAGCAGAGACAAAGCAGACACATCACTCTAACTTTGCAGTGGCAAATACGCCTTAGCTTTGGGATGTGGGTGGTCACCTGCCTATCTGCTGTCTGCAAAACCAGGGTGGTCCCTCCCTCACAGCTGCTGAGCTGGTTCTCTATGCCCAAGTCACATACTGTGTCTCTCTAAGCCTCATCCTGCCCTTAGGAGGTTTGTTGTTGCACCTGCTTTAGGTATGAAGGAATGAAGCTCAGAGAGGTTAAGTCACAGCCCAAGGACACACAGCTAGAAAGCGGCTGAGATGGGCTCCTAACCTCCGGTCTCCAGCATTCCCCTCATCCCTTCTTTACTTCTCCCTGCCGCCTCTCCACTGGCCAGTTACCCATCCAGGCTTGAGCTGGCAGAGAGAAGAAAGTAATTACTCAGTGCAAACTCCGTAGCAAACACTATTATCAATCCCCAAATTGCCCTATTGACCCTGTAACCATAAGGCCCTTCACCTCCCAAGCCTCAGCCTCCCTCACACCATCGCAGGAAAGAATAAACAAAATGTTGATGGCTCCCTTTCAGACCGTTAATGGTTCTATAACTATAAGAAAGAACAGCATCGTTTGTGAAGCTATTTTTCTTGCTATGAATCATTCCTTTCATTCAATAAATATTTATTGAGCACCCACTGTGTGTGAGGCTCTGCGGAGGCTAATGTCATGGAATTGACGGTAAATTGGAGTTGGGGAAGATGGGTAATAAATAAATCATTAGGAAATACATATTGCTAGCAGGAAAGAGACAAGATGCTTTGATTGACAAGAATAAAAGAGGCTCATTTAGAGAGAGGGGTCAGGGAGGACTTGCTGAGAAGCTGACATTCCAACTGAAAAATGGGAATTAATCAGCTTTTTCAAGAGCCACGGGAAGAGCATTCAGAGGCAAGGGAACAGCATGTGCAAAGGCCCTGAGACAGGAAACAGTTGTATGTACCTAGTAGAATTGAGAGAAGGCCAATGTGACTGGAGCAATTGAGCTCAAGCTCCTTTTCCTTTGTTTATTCCTTATGGTCAGTTGCAAAAAAAAGGACCATAAAATCTTTGCTGCCCTTCCCACCAAGAGCTAGATAGTCTATTTCTTCTCACCCTCTCCTGAGTCTAGACTTGGCCACGTGACTTGCTTTGGCCAGTGGGACCTTAGTAAATATGGTGCAAGCAGAGGCTTAAAAAAACACTTGTGCATTAGGACTTGCCCTATCATACTGCTCTTTAGAATCCTGAGATGACCCTGTGAATAACCCCAGGCAAGCCCTGCTGAAGAAAGAGAAACCGTATGGAGCAGTGACAGGCAGCCCTCGCTAAGGTCCCCTGGACCAAACAGCCTACCAAGGGCCAGACAAGTGAGTGAGGCCATCCTGAACCATGTAGCCTCACTTGAGCCAGCCCAGACCAAAAAAAAAAAAACCATTCCAGCCATCCAGCCATCCCAGCCAACCTACAGAATCAAGAGCTAAATAAAACTGGTGTCGTTTTAAGCCACTAAGTTTGGGGGCAGCTGTTACACAGCAGAAGCTGACGAATACACTCATGTCACCAGCACTCGAGGCTCCCTTTATCTCGTAGTTCTTTTTCACCTGGGACATTTCGATCCATTAACCAGATCTACCGAGCAGAAAACAGAGGTAATGAAATGCGAGTTCGGGGCGCTTAAGAGGCTCACTCAGCAGCTGAGTGATGCTCACCTGCTCGCGTGCGATTCAGTGAAATTCCTGCCGTGATGAAATAACAAATCGCTACTCGCGTTGGGCCGCGGATTCACGTAGCAGGTCCACTTAGTTGAATCTGTTAACAGGTCTCTTAATTCCAGGAATCCGCTCTTTTAAGCGCCTACTAAACGCCTGCTACAGTGAAGGGCATTGCGGAGATATAAAAAAGCAACCTTTGCCTTCAGGGAGTTTAGATGAATCCCTGGGGTGAGTGGGGGGGGTGCGATTAGAGAACAATGCCAGGCCCTACAAACAGATCTCAAACTAGCGAGTCAAGGGCTAAACTTTATATTATGCTGAGATGACACGGCGGTTAAGATATAATACGTTTAACACTTTCAGCGGGGCTATGCGATCCCAGATGTATTCGGTTTGTCTGTCCTCCCAGATCCACTTCCCACTCGTTTCGAAATCCTGTCCTGGCCCCAGGAGGTTGACGCACAAGGACTCACTGATGGGGTCCCGTCCGTGGTTTACGGTGGCATGGAGTCCCTGGGAGGCACCAGTAGGTGACCGACCGGAGGGAGAGAAGAGCATGTTGGTCCCTCTGCTGCTGTCCTCAGGTTTCCCTTCTCTCTTTTGGGGTTCCCTCCACCCTTTGTAATCTGTCTTTTGTAAATAAAGTCCCTTGGACTCTCCTGATTTGGGGATGCCATCCATTTCCTCTTGGGACCCTGTTGGGGGGCCCCCGTGGGGTCACACGTACAAGATTCAGTTTGCCACAGTCCCCACCATTCCCTATTGCCCTGAGGGAACTGACCAGCCTCCTGCATGTATGTCACCTGCCTGGCCACTTTGTTCATTTCAGCTTGAGACTCCCAGCTTTGCAAAGGGGAGGAAGAAAGGGGCAACCATAACAGATGAAGGCAGAGACCTCTTGTCCCCAGGGTCCATGCCCTCATGAGGACCCTAATAGCTTGGTCCAGACCAGGAGCTCTGAGGGGGCTCCCTCCTCCTCCATTTGCCAGCAGCCCGCCGGGAGGGATGTCAAGCACAGTCCAGCCCTCCCATCACTGCCTGATTCAGCATTTGCACAGGGCCACCGAGGAGAGGCAAGGCAGGGCCAGGCCTGATTGAGAAAACAAATAAACAAAGGGGCTGGCTGCTCTCCAACGCTCCCCTCCTCACCTCCCTGCTTTGCGCCCCTCCCTCACAGCTCACTCCCACCTGCCTTCCCTCGCAGGGTTCTCCTTGGCCACTTAGGTTCCCTTGCATCCTTCCTGGTCCGCTTCCTCCCTCTCTCTTCCCCATTCCTGCCCCCTCTCCCAGTCCTCTTTGGGGCACCCCTGTCTCCTCTCTGACTCACCCCTTCCTTCCTCATCGCACCCACCTCTCTCCCCGCCTTGCTCATTTCTTTCTCACTTCCTCCTTCAGCCATCTCTTCCCTGGGCCTTTCCTCCCTCTCTCCCTTCTCTCACCTTCCTCCCTGCCATCCTCCTCTTCCTCCTCCTCCTCCTCTGCTCCCTCCTCCCATCCGGCCTCTCAGCCCCCACCCCATCCATCTTCCCTTCTTCCACCCCTGCCCCCCCACCCTCAGCCTGGCCTCCCGCGCTTCCTGACAGGAAGCGGTTGGAGAAAGATGGATGGAAGTGACACGCCGACTCTGGTGGCGTGACTGCCGCCCGGTGATGCATTGGGAGCCTTCGCTGGCTTCCTGCAGGAGCCGTGCAGAGGGGAGGGTCACCCCTGGCAGCGCGGGGTCAAGGACGGTGGAAGGGCAGAGGGCCGGGGGCTTGGGGACGGAGGCCGGGCCCATGTGAGATGGGCCCCTCCCCTGGGCCTCCGTGAGCAGAGCCATAAGTAAGTCCCCTCTGTATCCCTAGAAGGAACACGACAGGACAGAGGGAAAGCCAGGAGCAGTCTCAAGACATCAAAAGGCCCCGTGCCTCAGTTTCCCCATGTGCACACTGGGGGAGGCAGCGCCCCCCTCCCTGGGTAACGTTAGACGGAATCGGTGAGCTGACCCGTGTGTAGCACTTAGCCCCACACACCCGGCACAGGGCAAGCACTGCGTAGCGCGTCAGCGTCTCTGTGAATGGCGTTCCTGGAGCCAAAGATCGTCTGCCCACGGGTCCTGAAGCTGCCATGTGGGTTAAATGTCACGTACACAGCTCGGGGCCCAGGACGGAGGGATGACAAGAAGCACTCACATGGCCTGGTGCTCGCACACGGCTGGCCTGTTCCAAGCGCCCGCTGCCTTTTAGCCCACGCGACCCCCTCGATGACCCTGTGACGTGGGTACTCTTTCTTGTTCCCGCGATACAGAGAGAAGGAGACTGAGCTGACGTTGGCACGACACGCCACCTCTGCCTGCAAGCTGTGCCCAGGACACGTGCTCCTGGGAGGCACGTGTGGACTTTTGATGAGCGACATTGGGTTGAGTGTCCGGCGTCTGACTGCTCTGGTCTCCTGGGCATCCCGTCCTGTGACATCGCCATGCCCTGCCCACGCCCCCGGGTACCCGGCAAGGGGCTCGGTATAAAGAACTCAGCCTCTTGGCGGCCAGATGCCCCTGGGGAGAAGCCTGGATCCACACAGCTTAGATACTCCTTGGGGCGAGGAGGAAGGCCCACTTCTGGGTCCCCAGCTCCTACCAGGTGGTCGACAGCCTCCAAAGTAGATCTGACCACAAAATCATCAGGCACGGGAACTCTGCACGTGAACTGGGCTCGACCTAAACTCCCAGAAAGTAATCGGGGGTGTGGGCTCATGAGGGGATGTTTGTCCCTCACCTTCTGCCTGCTGCCCCAGGTAACGAGCTGCTGGTGAAGGCAAAGGCCACCTGGGGTCGATGAAAAAAGCATGGGCGGCCTGCTGTTGACCGGCCATGGATCTTGAGCCTCAGTTTCCTTATCTGCAACATGGGGATAATAATAGTACCTGACTGGTGGGGTGTGTGAGAATTTAATTCACTCATCCATTTGTTTGTTCATTCGACAAGTATTTCTTGAGCATCTCCTATGTGCGAGGCACTGTTCTAGCCACTGGGGTTACAGCGATTAATGCAATGTCAGAAGTCCCTGCCCTTCTGGAACTTACAAGTTAGCGAGAGGGGAGAGACAGGCAGAACACACACACACACACACACACACACACACACACACACACAGTGCGAGATCGCATGGTCCCTTATCCCACTCTTGGCCCAGACTGTCCTACACCAACCCAGAGACAGCTAGCCAAGTTCCCAAAACGTCCCAGGGAGGAAGAAACCCACACCCCAACCGTGAGTGACACTGTCACTCACCCTTCATCTCCTCATGTGCTCACTCCTCCTTATTAAGCGCCTACTACGTGCCAGGCACAGCTACATGATGAGTAAGATGGCCCCTGCCCCCCGGAAGATTGCTACCTCACTTCACTGCACCTTTCAAGATCAAACAGGGTGATGCTCGCCCTCGTGAGGTTCTCCGCTGACGTTGCCTCGTCACCGTCAGTGTTCTCTCCCTATCCAGACCGCAGGCCAGCGGGCGGCTGCGGCTGATTGCATCGCTGGTCCCAGTTGCTGCCCCTTCCCCCATCCACGTCTTTCGTCCATTGACTTTGCAGTCTGTCTCACTAAGAAGGAGCAGCCGCACGACTCATCGTGGTTAACAGACGCACCAGGAGTGAGTGTCCAGGACTACGCACAGGTCGTAAGAGGCCTTGCACATTTCCACTTGCTTTCGTGTACCTCTGTCAGTCCATGAGAAGGACGCGCCCACTGGCTGCCCTAGCTAAGGTGCCCCAGCCAAGCCTGACCTGGTGTAGACCCTTTCAACCAACCAGTCTTCAGCAGCAAGAGCAAGCCCGGCTAGGATGAGCTAAATCCCAATGAACCTATCCACTGAGAAGTGAAATATAATATATGATTTTTAAGGTCGTTTGTTATGCAGCATTAGCTGACTGATACAGTGGTCCTGGAAAGGGCATGACCTTTAGCATCATCAGACTCTAATGGAAGCCCTGCCACAGACTCACCGTGTAAACTGAGGCAAATTACTTAACGTCCCTTGGCCTCATTGTCCTCATCTGTAAAGTGAGCATGGTAAAACCTGCCTCACAGGGTTGTCATGGCAACTAAATGCAGAGACAGGTCCTAGATCTGAGTAGGTACCCACTGGAAGGTGGATGTTATTATGCCCATCAGAGTTATTAGTAAGGAGTAGGATTTGCTTTTTCTCTCTGGATGACAAGGGGCTTTGCTGCTCCGTATTTCATAAACATTCCTTGGTCAGTTGAGGAAAGTCACCCCCATGCTAAGATTTGGGGCAAAAGGGAAAGGGGATTTGGATCAAGGCAGAAATCTGGGTTCAAATCTCAGCTCTGCCACATCAAAACTGACCTCTTCCAAAAACCCGGCTACGTGACCCAGGCAAGGACGAAACTCAGAGCCGAAAAGTCTCCATCTGTGAAATGGGAGTGAGCGGACCCTCTGGGTTCCCTGCTGTCCCCTTGCCGGCCCTGGAATGGACAGACGGCCCGGCACTGTGTCTGCTCCGTGGCACCTGACCGTTCATTCTTCCTCTCTGTCCCCAGGGAGCAGAAACCATCTTCGGGGCTGAAGCCCTTTAGATAACACCCCCACCCCGGTCTGGGGGAGCTGGTTTCTCTGAGTCAGATCACCTGACTTACCCCACAGCTCCTCCTTGAGCCTCCTTGAGCAAACACTTTGAAGTTCAACACTTCTAAACCTCAGTTTGGCCGTCTGTAGAATGGAGAGTATGAAACAGATCTATAGGGGTTTTGTGCAGGTTTATTTTCATGTGCCAAACACAAAAGGCATGCTCTATAAGAGTTGGGGGGAATGCGACAGAGAAGGGAGGGAGAGTAAGAGAGGAAGGAAAAAAGGGAAAGGAGGGAGAGCACTTACCTCAGGGACCCCCAGAACACCTGTCCTCGAGTTTCTGTTCATTGAATGACAGTCCTCAGCCCCGTGTCACCTCCTCAGAGGGGCTGTCCCTGAGTCCCCCCCCACCTGAAGTAGCCCCTCAGTCACTCTGTCCCATCCTCTGTTTGATAGCCTTCAGAGTAGCAATGTAAAAGTTGACTTGTGCATTCGTTTAATTGCTTCCTGAATCTTTCCCACAAGAGGAGAGAGGCCCCAGGGGGACAGGGACCGGGGCTGCCTGGCTGCCAGCTGTATCCGCAGCACCCAGCCAGGCGCGTGGCGCCTGGTAAATGCTCCGCAAATATTTGTTGAGCGAATGAATGGAAATAACGCACAAAGGCTGAGATGCCTGAACCCCAAGGCCCCGTGCACCTCTGCGGCCCCGTTCGTCTCCGGCCTCAATCCCGCGTGCCTCCCTGTCGACGGGGCACCGCCAGCTCCCAGAAGGGTCTCTCTGGCTGTCTTGGTTCCTAATCAGTCACCTCATCTGCCCTCCACACCGGTGTCACACTCGTTAGAAAGGCTGCGAGTCCCCACAGCGTGTTTGTGTGGATTTGAAATTATCTATCACTCAGCCTGCCTCCTTAGTCTGCCCATCAATCTTATCATCATCACCTGTGGAAGAAGCGGGCCCGGGGGCCACTTTGGCACTCTCCTTTGTCTCCTGCAGGCATCAATTTTCCTCACTCCTGGCTCACGGACCCTTCCTGTATCGAGCTGCCTGGCCCCTTGGTCTGCGTTGATGGATGTTTCTGGATGGATGCTCCCCTTTCACCTGCATCCCTACAGCAGTTCCCCCATCACCCATCCCCACCGCAGCTGTGGACCCAACCTGAGGGCGGAGTTCCCAGAGCATCCTCCTGGAGCTCAGGAGAGAACGATGTCTAGTTCCAGGCTCAGGGGGCCTCACGGTGGGCAATCTCTCCCATCCCTGGCCTCCTGGGACCAGCGGCACTGGACTTCCTGTCTGCGGGGAGAAGCCCTCACCCTAACAAGGGAGGAAGCCACATCCCCTGGGTGCCTGCTGTGTCCCCAAGCACTTTAAGTGCATTATCTGATTTCAGTTGTAACACAGCCTTGCGAAGCAGGAATGGATACAGTTAAGTTAGCAGGGATGGTTACAGTTAGCAGGAATGATTACAGTTAGCATGAATGGTTACAGTTAGCAGGAATGGTTACAGTTAAGTTAGCAGGAATGGTTACAGTTAGCAGGAATGGTTACAGTTAAGTTAGCAGGAATGGTTACAGTTAAGTTAGCAGGAATGGTTACAGTTAGCAGGAATGGTTACAGTTAAGTTAGCAGGAATGGTTACAGTTAGCTCATTTTACAGCTGAGAACAGAGGCTCAGAGGGCTCAGTGGACTTGTCTGAAGTAACCCAGCAAGAAGGTGGCAGAGCGGGGCTTTGCCTAAAGGTCTTGCGGACGCCCAGATCCACGTGGCCACCCCCATCCCACAACAAGAAAGTGCTTCCTGCTGCGTTAATATGCGCATTTCTGTTAGCTCTGAACAAAAAGAAAGCATTTTTTAAAAATTTTATCTAGAACCACAGTTCCCAACCAGGAGTGATTTTGCACCCCTCCCCCAGGGGACATTTTTGGTTGTGACCACAGGGGAGGGATGCTCCCAGCATCCAGCGGGGAGCAGCTAGGCGTGCTGCTTCCACCACAAAGAATTATCCAGCCTGAGATGTCAACAGTGGCAACCCTGAGGAACCCTGCCCTAGACCAGCAACACCGAGGAACTTCTGGGGATGATGCAAATGTTCTAGATCTGCCCCATCCAAAAGGATGGCCACTCGCCGCACATGGCCACAGAGCCCTCAAAATGTGACTTGGAGTTCTATTTCATTTTATCAGATTTAAAATTTAGCAGCCACGTGTGGCTGGTGGCTACTGTATTGGACAGGGCCGCTTCAGGCCATTTTTTTTTTTAGCTAAGCTGATCCTTTAGATGCTTAAAGACGGTTTTCAAGAACGGGATGGAAAAGCAAAGAAAAAAAGAGAACATGAGCTTCTTGAACGCACGGATGATGCCTGCTTCGAACTTTCACACCTGAGAAGGAAAGAGACAGAAAGGGAAGGAAGAAAGGACTGACGAGGGCTGTGACATTGACCTACAGGCACACAATGGTGGTGGCTGCCCGGCCGGCCTGGCAGAGCATCTTAACTGCTGGGAGCCTCGGTTTGTCAATCTGTAAATTGGGATAACGCGCACCTGGCCTGTGGTTTCTGGGAGCTGGCCCGGCAGCGGGGGCCTCTCCAGGGGGAGATGCAGCTACTTCCAGAGAAGCTTCCTGAAGCAGAGAGAGAAGGAGGAATACCCTGGCTTCTCCCTTTCTTTCCTCCTCCCATCGGCCGAACCCCGCTGGCTGACGCAGGCCCTGCGTGGGGCAGCCGTGGGAGAGACACAGGAGGCGGGTCGCAGGGAGGGGAGCAGACGGCACGAAGCCCAGGACTGGCACGAGTAGGGACTGTCGTTAACCCCATTACGCAAACGAGAACACCGAGTCGCCGAAAAATTAAGCCACTTGCCCAAGGTCCCACGGTCGCCTCTTAACCCGATTCAAGTCTGCACTCAGAGTCCCTGCACCGTGCCACCTCCCACGCAATGCTTCGCTCTTATAGACACAGGGGAGTGACACCAGAGTGACCGGAGCCAGACTTCTGAGGGACAGGGCCAGGCCTGAGGACGGGAGAGAGAGAGCAGGCAGGGGGCGGGGGTGGGGGGTGGGCAGAGGGGCTGGAGTCCGCCCTGAAGGAGGACAGGGCTGGGGGAGCGGAGACAGCCACCTTCCCCAAGAATCCGCACCAGCAGCGGTTTCCCGAGGTGACGGGGACGGGGACGGGGACGGGACTCGCCCACGTGAACGCTGCCCATTTGTAATCGCAAAGCAAGCATTTTTCCACCCCTTCATGGGGGACCCAACCAATCCGAGAGACACCCTATTTCTCTTTGTCTTTCCCCTGCCAAGTCAGCAGACTGACTGATCTCCCCCGGGTGATTAATGTTCCCCTTGACACCCTGGGGAATGAATGAGACATGTGTCCCAAGAGGAGAGACACAAAGAATCTGGGCTGCAGTGCAGGCCGGGCCCTCCATCCCCACCACCCCCACTCCCGGGAGGCCTGGGCAAAGCGCCGGGCACTGGGGAGCAGGGTCCACAGGGTTAGGGGGTGCTGCAGAGAGTCTGCAGAAGGGCCGATGGGAGGGGCCCAGGCGAGCGGGTTCACGGAGGCCAAAATCCCACTAGCAGAGGGAGGAAAGGGATTCTTGCTGGGTCCAGCTCAGGCCCGGCGTCAATAGCGTCCTAGGCCGTGTTAGTTCCCGAATTGCTGAGGTTCTGGATCAAACCAATGAAAGGGATCGTTCAAATGTGGTCACGGGGCAGAGAGCACGCAGAACACACGTCACCTCTGGGTGTCACAGTCTGGCGGCTGCATCCGGGGCCTCAGAGCCGAACTGCCCAGGTTCAAGCCCTGCCTTGGCCATTTCCCAGCTGTGAGGTTTAGGGCAAGTTACTTCACCTCTCTGAGCCTCTGTTTTCCCACCCGCTAAACGGGCTGCTAGTTTCACTTTAATGTTACTAATTTAAATTTCCCACCACTGTGCCCAAAGGGTTGTCGGGAGGGCCTAAGTTTCAGATGTCTAAAACCTTACCAATGTCCCACATATTTTGAGAGTCTCTCAAACTCGAATCACGTCCCAAGCGTGATTCTCGCCAGACATGAGAAGCATGCCTTAGCATCATATACTGAACACGTTTATTTAAATCGATTTCGTTTTTACTCAAATTCATTGTAGAAGAAAACTTTTTTTGCCCTGACCTTGAATAGGAAATTGCCTACATATCATAAGGTAACCGGAAAAATAGATACCACAGAAAGAAAACAGAGTTATCACATTCTAGCCGGTCGCTGCTGTCAGCTGAAGGACCTGGGCCCGGCCCGGCCCTCTCCCGGTCAAGGGGAGATTAGTTAGGTGATGGTAAAAACCCAGGAGGACCAAGCCGAGACTTTGACCTTGATGGGATTGAAAGGAGTGAGAGATGGTGGAGAAGGGAGAACTTTCTCACCAGGAGATTCAGCATGGGGTCGTGTCCTGCAAACCCAGCAACGAACACCCTCGCCCATTTTCACACCCTACCCCGCAGGCCACGTCATTCCGGGGATGTTCCAGCCCTGACTTTCCGTCAGTTGGTACCTCTGCGTCTTAGGATGATCAATGAGCCCTATCAATGATCAATTGTTTGAGGCGGAAAGGCAGCCATGACTTTTCCAAATGGATCGGTGAGGTGTGCATAGTCAACCACGGATTCGCCAGGGTTTGAATTAGGCGTTACCTCCGCTTCCTGTAGCCTTTCCTCTTGGTTTCCTGAAGGATGAACCGAGAGGTGTTTTCTACCCCGATGCCCTGCTTTTTTACCCTTCAAACCCTATTGTGGCCACCGAAATCAGAAGCCTGCACGTTGCCATTAACCAGCTTGTGTTCGGGGAAAAGAGGGTGCTGTTTGGGTCACTCACTGACTGGTTAAGTCCCCACTAGGATGATAGGGAGGAAATGAAAGTGGGTAGCATGTTGGTGCCCCGGGATTTGTGAGAGAGAAGGAAGCAATGAGGCAGCAGGGTGAACGGAGAGCGATCTCACCTCTACCATCTCCGCACTCCGCCATCCAAGCATCTTGCAGGGGAATAATGCTGTGGCCACTGGACCGCCTCTGGCAACCTACCCATGTGTGGTCAGTAACATTCAACGGGGACTTTGGAACGGTCATACGAAATCTCCTATGAAATGCACAGACATTTTTTGAGCACCTACTATGATTCTTCTTGAACTCATCTTCGAACTCTCCCTCTGCACCTAGCACAGAACCCAGCAGGCAGATCGTCGAATGTGTGTTGAAGGAATAAATGAATGGCTGACTGAAATGACCTGACGGGATGGATGGATGGATGGATGGATGGATGGATGGATGGATGGATGGATACATGGATGGATGCATGGATGGATGGATGGATCAATGCATGGATGGATGGATGCATGGATGCATGGATGCATGGATGTATAAACAAACAGATGAATGTGGGTAGATGGGTGGATGAATGAATGGGACGGGTGAGGATACAGAAAATAAAAGAGGGCTGGTAGATGATTTATGGGTGGAAGGAGAATAAAGGAAAGAAGGAAGAAGGGAAGGGAGGGAGAGAAGAAAGGAGAATGAGCGGATAGATGGGTTGACGAATAAATGGATAAGTATTTGGATGAATGATTAA